>JAJLZY010000093.1:0-44857 GCA_030564885.1 Metschnikowia kofuensis (nom. inval.)
GCAAGAAAACTCCTTCCATGTTCATTGACTTTTGTTTCTTCCGTGGAGTGTCTTTCTTATTACCGGGAATGAGATTACTTCTTTCGTCGTAGCGACCGACGACAGCATCTGGCATGTAATCAGAGATACTAGCACTTGAGCCATTGTTTTCAGTGTATGAGGTGGACTCGATATTGGACTCTTCGTCATTGGCATCATCGCCACTAGCACCATGACTATGGCCATGCGACTGACTGTTTGAGCCACCTCCATGTGAGTGGCCATGTGAGTGACCATGCTCGTGGAACAAAATTAAACCCAACCCGTTACTCAACAACCCAAAGAACCCCACAATCAAAATAAGCTTAGGATTGGAAATCTCTGGTGGGGCGAAGAAACGTTGAATAGCCTCTATGACAATAGTGAAACAAAGAGCCAACAAGAAGACAGCGTTGACCAATGCACCAATGATTTCGGCTCTTTGCCACCCATATGTGTATTTACCGTCCGCAGGTTTTGAGTCTTTGACCCTGACGGCCCATAAGGCGATGAACAACGATATGATATCATTCAACATGTGGAATGAGTCGGCAATCAAAGCTAAAGAGTGGACTGTGTACCCGACGATAGCCTCCAAAAGGAAGAAAAAAATGTCAATCACCAAGAGGGTGATGATTCTGATTTCCTTGGCTTTCATTTTTGAAGTGGCGTGAAGGTGTTTTCAATCAGAAAAAAGACTCGGGCACTTATTCCTTGAGTTAGTTTGAAGTGCAAGCCAAGTCGTCGCACGTAATGAACAAAAACTGAGCCTTACTAAAATATGTGTTCTAGAATATCCCTTAGGCAATGAGCAGAGCGATACCCTGGAAATCAGATATGTGCAAGGTATTCTTGACTATTGATAAGGAGGGAAGAAAAACTTTTATAGTAAGTGCTCACTCATCTGCAGATAGCATTAACCACATCGGTTCTGTGAGCGAGTCGCCACAATTTACGAGCTTTTTTTTTTCGCCAAAATATGGCGCTTTTTTCTTCTCTCCTTCACGTTTGCTGGCAGGGAATAGTCGATAAATATCTGGATTGACTAACACAGCAACACCTCTATGAAAACTGATATTTATAGAATAAACGGATCAAAAAAATCTGCGTTTTTGGTCATGGTTTTTGACTAAAAATGTCAAAAATTGAGTTTTTAAGAAGTCAAAAACATTTTAGTTTAATCGTGCTTTTGACGTTTTCGAAATGATTAAGAAGAATATTTTTTATCGTGTTTTGTGCCGCCCGTGACGAAAACATGCGACATTAAATGTCACCTTGGCAAGTTGTGTGGCATTGCTACGATTCATTGTGTTATTAATGGCTCAACTGCTTCAGCGGCCCTGTTCCATCTCTTGTATGATCTCTTATTAACATCTCTGATATTCGATCCTCGATCTCTTTTTTTTTCGTGTATTCAAAAGCGAAACTTCGAGCCTCGATTGTTCTCGCGCAAATAGAGCAAGAGATAGAATAAAAGCTCGATACTGTCGTTGCCAATTGACTCCGACCGAGTCAGTCTTTTTTTTTTCTTTTTTTTTCTTGATTGACGGCAATATCCTGACGAAGACAATTTACCAATCTACACAATAAATACTGTATTCATATATATGGTAAAAAAAAAAAAAAAAAAAAAAAAAGAAAAGAAAAAAAACGCCCCAAAAAAACTTTGGAAAAAGAAAGAAAAAGCCAAAAAAGGGGTAAAAATGAAAAAGCACAACCGCCATAGAGCGCTCGCGGTACAATGCGAAAGCGTAGCTTTGCGTTTGTTCCTGTAATGTAGCATCCTTGCCGTAAAAAGTTGAGACGTCAGACAACGAAGAAATTGTACAAACAGCCATTGTGTGCGCTCAGGCAATTTCATGAAGGATCGCGACAAAGGACTTAATGAATTGGAAACCAGCCGAAGTCATACAACGAGAGATTATATCACCGTGTTGAGCCCATCAATTCGCTGAAAGAGATTTTTTGGCCTCCGTATTGTTGGTTGGGTAAGGGTTGTGGCGGCATCAGCGGATAAGCTTGAAATGGATAAGATTGCAACGGTAAAGGTGGCTGTGGAACGGCCGCCGGGGGGTACAGATAATTGATAAAGCCCTGCCTGTTAGCGTGATAATTGAATCCAGGTGGAGACGATGGTGGGTAAGTTGTAACCGGATGACGTGGTGGGCCGTTAGGAGGCATTCCCTGATATACAAGTCCAGGGGACATATTTACGACATTAACCGAATCATTATGACCAGTATATTGGCTCTGGGATTGCGACATTGTCTTAGGATTTCCGAAGGAATTTCCGGCAAACGACGGTTTTGGAAGGGCTAATGCTTCAGGCGAAGAATGAAACGAAGATCCAGCGTAGCATTCTTTTCCCTCTCCGTTATTTAAAATGACTGGCGACCCTCCAGCGGGATTTGTGCCCATTGGCTTCTTACCAGAACCCCGCTTTGATTTCTTCCCCAAGTGATCCTTGCCTCCGTTATCTTTCTTGTGGTCAGAGCTGCCAAGGTCAGGCTTTTCTCCGTTAGGTAATTGCGGAGATCTGCCCTTGCCAGGCTTTTCTCTCTGCCCCTGGCCGAAATTGGGTTTTTCCCCGTTGGGCAACAGATGCTTGGGATGATGCAACGGTTTATGTTTTCTCGTTTTTGTGCCTGTCGGTGGCTTATGGTGCACCTGTAGCGGTATCTCATGAGCCATCATCGTGACTTCAAATTCTTATGCGGGGTATTATTATGAATGCACTGACAGACCGAAACACAGAAAAGCAAAAGTTGTTACTAATTTTGTTTAGATCCTCGACACAAATATACGTAAATATAAGATTGTAGTAGGCGAAAAGACGTCGATGTTTAAAACGGGATACTTGAGGGGAGTGGCGGGCTTGTTTCACCCCCGAGTCAAAAAAAAGAAACGCCGAAAGTCGTGCGGACACCAACACGTGAGCGGAACTGTTGATTGCGAAAATCGGCCAGTCAGAATTGTGCATTACAACCAAGATAACACCACAAGAGGGACAGCCGAATTCAATTTGGTAAAGAAAATACTAATCGCAGGTATATCCTCTAATTGGCGCAATAATTATGTGTTATTAGATTTACATAAAAAGCTCTGAACCAGGTTTCAGTGGCTTATGAAAATTGTCAGAATGCCAATGGTGCACATCCCGATTAGGCACCATACCAATACAAAATTCGGCCTCGCGCTGAAAGACACGGATGAACCGTACATGGACAATGCAATCACGACGAGAAATCCACTCGTCACAGACATGGATATCCCAAAGACGTAATTAAGTTTTCCAACATCGAAGTTGTCCTTTCCGTAGTAACTCATAAATAGGTAGCCAAGAAGCGCGCCCATGGGTTGCGAAAGCCCGCCAAGAGTTGCGCTGATCCCCACAGCCTTTAATTTTCTCCATCTGACATCCCCAAAAGAGTAATATAATGGGAGGCACATCAGAAATCCTTCTGTATAATTGTGAATAAGTAAGCTGAGAAAAATGGAGACACCCAATTGTGGATTGGTTTCCGAGGTGATGTAAGTGATAAAACCCTCGGGCAATTTATGGAGAGTGATGGCAAATATTGTTTGAATACCAATTAGTAAGAGCCTTGAAAATGGTGAATTCACATGATGGTGATGATGCTCATCTGTAGCATGATGTGAGTGAAGGGTATCTGCTGAGGTGGGTATGTTGGAGTTGATGGGTTCTGGCTCGTTCTCAATGGCGAGGTCGTCAGCCTTTCTCAATTGGGGTATTTCACAATAATGAAGCTCGCCGGTTCTTTCATACACGCATCTTTCTGCCGATGAAAAACCTTTGCACTCGCCCAAAAGAGGTTCCTCCAGTGTTGAGCCATGAACAAGAAAGTGCGCCAAACCAGTTGATTTCTTGTGGGTCAAGAGAGGCTGAGACTCTAAAGCATCGTGGTCAATATTTTGGGGTTTCGAGCCACTGTGGACATCCACGAAAGAACCATTGGAGGCCTCAGGCGTCGAATAGGTTCGATTGATCTCTTGGGGATGGGCGTTGAAATAATCAGGACCTCTCTCGTTACATTGTTTAGTCAGACCATGGTCGTGTGCCGATCTTTTTTTGGAAATCGACGAAGCAGTTCGTTCATGCGAAGCAGGTTCACTGTTATGATTGCCTGAATTATGCGTGTGCAAGTCTTGATGAGGCGCATGCTCAACTTTTCCCTCGCCATCATGTGAGCAATGAACGACAGATTCCGTGGTTAGCAAGTGCATTCCATGATTGAATAATACACAGGTGAGAATTCCACCGATAAAAGAAATCACTAAGACAGAATTTGCTCTATCGTGCTCATCAGAGGATGCCAAATAAGTCATGGCCTCGGGTAGAAGCCTGTAAAGTGCAGTGAGTAGCAAGCACCCACAACTAAAAGCAAGAGAGCCATTCATGAACGCATAGTTTTCTTTCAAATGAAAGGGAAACTTTTTGGTGATAACACTGGGAATAAAAAAGTAGTATGCATCATCCAAGAAGATAATAAAGCATCCGAGAACGCAGAGAAGCGACGAAAGTGTTGCGAGTAGCCAACCTTGAGACGTATTATTGTACCACTCAAGAATCATAACTAGCTAAGACAGGAGATAACAGGATGGTTTTAATGTTTCTGATACTGACGTAGGTTTAGGATATATCCAGTTGTGCACTGATGAGTTATGTGGCGGTGTATGAAGCTGAATACTTGCGCTGAAGATAAGGATTCTGAGCTGGTATTATTGGCTGGATTGTTGATCAGTGAAATTTGCGGGCAGCTAGTTCAGACAGATATCTCGAAGAAAAATGCTTACTATTGAGATGGACTATGGGCTAACCAAGGAGGGGATATAAAGACGGGGTTCGACACTTTTCGTATTTGATTTTGAAAATAAAGAGTATGCTCGGTGAGATGCTTTGATTGATCGGGTCTTGCCAATTGTGTATATAAGATAACCTCAGCGGTCTTTCAACTCCACGCAGGCTTGGCGGTCCCGCATAATGAGATATGCGCTTCTACAACGGGGCTCGTGCAGACGAAAGAACGTGGGCTCGCGTTTACATGTTGGTTCTCGTCACTAGTTACTTCCTCAATCGGCTTTTGGGCCACTCCATTGCGGAAGCTCAGTATATTTGCTCTCCTTTTTAGCACGGAACGGAATTTTTGCAGGTTTTCTCTTCTTGAACTTGACATTCTTCAAAAACGACAAGTCGTGGTCTCTGCTGTTATACCAAACAAATAGATACATGAAAAGAACAGCAAGGAGAACGCATGTGGGCATGGTCATGATGATGATGTACTTTTCATAATCTATTCCCTCCTCAACATCATAGCTGTCTCCATATAATGCTTTCATTCTTTGCTTTTGCTCTTGGTCTGCAATGTCTTTTCCATGTCCCTTGGCGACCTTTGCTTGCTGCGCGATCTCAATCACGATGAAATTGGACATGTGGTCGAACTCCTCATCCGAGACATCATCGGGCTGTAGCGAGATCAAGACTTTCTTATAGTATTCGCCATCAAGCCAATCAGGATTAATCTCTAAAGGAAACATGCCTTCTTCTTTTGGCAACCATTCTGAAGCAAAGAAAGAAGCTTCTCCCAAAGAGCCACCCTGCTCCATGATCGTGGATCGCTTTTTCAGAGCATTGAAGCTTGATTCTTCATCGATTTCTCTTTTTGTTCCCTTCTGTCTAAGACTCTCTTTGACGTAAGAAAGATGCAACTTCACATTTTTGACTGAGTCATCAAAGAATCGATAATACCAGGTTACAAAGTATGTGCGCTCTTTGTAGAGGCGAGTATTGTCTCGTGGAAAGCAAAAAGGTTCAGGGCTTTTTTCTTTCCCCAAACCCTTCATTTTGTAAGAGTCAGGAGTGCACCTTAATATAGGATTCAACATGCGGTACGTGAGATCTTCTTCGACAAAAGTCTCCTCATGAAACACTTCATCCTCCGCCATGTTGTGTGCCTTCAACTCCTCCTTCGTATATCTGATCGTCGTTGCCGTCTGAAAATAAGTGCCATAATCCGGAGACTTGTCCTTAATAACACCATTCTTCATCTTCGGTTTGATGGTTTTCGGAGATCCATCCTTGTTCAACGAGATCCACGGCTCTAAGCCATTTGTGGTGGCAGGAGGCTTTCCACTGATAGTAACACCAGCAATCAAAGTGGGCGTAACGATCTCCACTTTACTACCGTAAATTGTCCTTACCCATGGCTTTAATGTGTTGGTAGCACTTGCACTGCCATGCGCTCTCAACAGCTCCAATTCCTTATAATTTTTGTTTATTATGACATCTTTGAATCTCTTCTCTAGTCCAGGGCCATCAGTGATCTGAGCGTCCACGCTTGCAACAGTCACCAGCTGATCAGTCACAGCCTCAGAAGAGACAAGTAAACACGCGAGAGCAGCTAGGAAATTGACCGCTTTCATCGCAGAGTATTTAGAATAGAAACACCATCCGCGAGTACTGAGATGCGACGATTTAAGTGGTGCGCTGAGCTCGGCTGTCGGCCCGCGCGTGCCGAAACTAGGCCAAAGTCAAGCAGAGCCGCGATATCCGATTCTTCTGAGTAAATTCAGCCAGAGCTTAGGCCATTTACATACTAATAGAGTTGCGGTTTTGTGATCATAATTTGACGGCGGGCTTGGAGTATCCCGACTCACCATTGTCCGACATTCATGAACATTTAACACAAGGCTGCAGGTGAAGTCAGCACCTGATGAAGGATGCTACATGGTGGACAAAGCCAGGATCAGTAATTGAAATCGATTTCAAAAAATAACGACTTAAAGCAGCAAGCTCGGGTCTACTACTCAGGAGTTGAAGAAAGAGGTATAAAAGTGAAGCAGCTAAGAATTTTGTACACATTTACAACAAATTGTTGGTGACTCCGAAGTAGGCAGTAAAGTCCGAACTCTATTCCAAGATTTCGGTACCTACTCGGCACGTACCATTTCATCTTTGGCACAGAAATTCCATCATCACAAGCATGAATTTTAATTGTGATGAAACTATGCTGAAGTTGCCATGGATGCCGAAAAAAATTTCGGAGGATCGTCGCTTTTTAACTTGCTCATCCATGTCACGTGACACGCAAGCCGAGAAAGCATGGATCAGATGACTGGCCAATGAATTTTCAATGAGGGATCACTGTGAATTTTGCATTACTAAATTTATGAAATTGGGGACAGTGTCCTTATAAAATTAAGCGCAAAAGTTGCGTCTGCCCATTTTTTTTTACCGCCGTCAGGCTTTTACAAACGTTTCGGGATTCGATTTTTTGCAGCTCAAAGCAAAGGAGCTTGGACAATTCTTCTTCGCTCTTTCGAGCTCAGCGATTTGCCAATTGCGGACAAACTTTAAGTCAAATAGTACGTAAACTAGATATCGAGACGTTTCAAATTAAGCAAATTTTGTGAAAGTTCACAAGCGAATGGCTCGAAATACCTTAAAGTGTTTGTAAACCCAATAAATAATGAAACTCATTCCACAAGCTTGGGATCTCCTCGCCTTTTGCGGCGCGAAATCTACTTTTATCTAACGACGCATTTAATGCTTCGGTTATCGTTGAAGCAAAACTCCAAAACGCTGGGTAACGTTCCCTTATGTGATGTGCAATGAAGCCGTCAGGAAGAGCCACACTGGTCAAAGAATGAAAATAGGAATAAAGCAATAATTCGGAGGAGCTTATTCTCTTCAGACGAAATAAGTGAGCAAAGTCAACGGGAGCTTCAGTGTTGAGCTCTTTGAATACACCTATAATATGTGTCATATACTGGTCCAAAAGATTCAAGCACCGAAGTGAGTTTTTAGATTCCCTCAATATGTTCTTATTCTTTTCTTTTGAGAGAAGAGCTTTTTCGTGCAATGCACTTATGGCTGCACTGTCTTCTTCGTTTTCGCTATCATCGGGAACCAACTCTGTCTCCGCTACCGATTGGGCTCCTTTAAAGCTGAACATCAGAGACCTGTTCATGCCCAAGCCAACAAGTTCAACTTGTTCACAAGCATTGTCGTAAAACTTGAGGGGTTGATTATACATCATAGGAAACGGCAAATACCTCAGGAAAAGCTTTCGAGTGTATGACTCGTAGTTCTGAGAATTCACATATAAGTTGTAAAGGTTCACGTAGTGAAGAGATCTTGTAAGATACGTTGTCAACGTAAGATTCACCAACAGCTCAAATGGAGAGAGCTTTCCATCGGGAATGAACTTCGTGTCTGACGGATATGTATCACTGATATACCGTGCGATCTCAGTGTAGCCCTCATATTTTGACGACATATCGTCACTCGTCACCAACAACAATGGAAGTCTATTTGATTCCGCTAGATTTGTGTTTGAAGAAGGCACTATTTTAAATTCAACATCGTTAGGGACAAGGTGAAGACAGAGAAGCCAAGATGCAGCTCGAGACTCCGGGTCTATGATTGATACGTTTGTTTTTCCCCACACGTGTAGATCCATCATGATATGCTGACCACCGACTGACTTTGCTTATAATGATTTCAATTCTTGGGTCCGAAAGAAAAAAGCGAATGTCACACACTCAACTCAAATCTCTGCACTACCTGGAGAGTTCAAGTCGAATTCCCTTCAGAAGAGACAGACTGCTTCGCGCAGTGCTCAAGTCAATCTGAATATTATTTGCGCGACAGTTTTGATAGCTTGTTGCACCCGCTAAGTTCAGTGCGTTATGCAAAGACTTAAATTATCATCACAAAATCCACCTGCTTTTATAACGAAAATACCGCATACAAATCTGAACTTTTGCTTCAAAATTACGAGTGAATCAAATTATTCTACGATCTGAATATTTCGTTTTGAGCTCTTGAAACGGAATGAAGATACCCTTCCAGTTCTGCGTGAACCTGATGCTCGCCTCGTTTCTGGTTACTGACACTACCCGAACCCGAGCATACAACATCGGCATCTTCCATCTGAACGAGTGAGATTCAAAACAAAGTTCATCTTCACAAGACCGGGGACAAACCTCTTTTCCTCTTCCACATCTACAATTTCAAAGCGAAGAGCTGGCAGAATACAGACAGATATGGTCACGGCCAATTCTAAGAGCAGAATGTCGCTTGATGTCATTGGCCAGCTTGAGGAGGTCGTCGAAGCTCAGCCTTGGAATTACACTCTGTGGTCCAAGCTCATAGACCAGGCCCTTCTTAAAGATAAAGAGGAGCAGGTCCGCTCAATCTTTGATAAATATTTGTCTATTTACAAATTTGACGTACGTGTCTTCGAACAATTATTTTTCTTCTTTTATTCATTTTCAATTTACTAACACGTCAGGCTAAACAGTGGTCAAACTATATTAATTTCGAGCTCAATAGAGGTGATTTCTCCAGGGTGGAAAAGCTCTTTGCTCGGTGCCTTCCGATTACGACTGATGTGGATATTTGCCGAACATATGTGCTGTATGTGCGTCGAGTGAACGATGTAATCACAGGAGGGGAAAAAGCCAGAAGCACAGTGGTCCTGGCTTTCGACTTTGCCACCAATAAAGTGGGCATCGACCTTGAGAGCTACGATTTGTGGAAGGATTATTTAGACTTCTTCAAAAGCTGGACACCGAGCTCGAGTTGGGAACAGCAACAAAAGAACGACTTGATACGAAAACTATATAGAAGATGTCTTGTTATCCCGACATCAAAAATTGAGACCATATGGTCCGAATACACCAAGTGGGAAAATAACGTATCAACACCTAACTCTGCCAGTAAGTTCATTGCTGACCTCTCGACTTCTTACATGGAAGCCAGATCCTGGAATACTGAGTGGCACAACGTTACTCAAAACTCACTTAGGAGGAAGCTTATTCCCAGCTCTCCAACAAACGATTCTTCCGATTCCATCGAGGAACAAGTTGGGTTGTGGTATAAGTGGATAGACTTGGAAAAAAAGAACAGCTTGAACTTGCAACCGAAAGACCTCCGTAATAGGACCGAATACGTATTCAAACGGGCCACTTCTTTGCTTCCATTTGTTCCAGAGCTATGGTTTCGCTATGCTCAATTTCTTCAAATAGAAGAAGATGCCAATCGCGGACTTTGCATAGAAATACTCAGTGATGCCATTGTGCTCAATTCCGAGAGTTACTTGTTGTCTTTCCAATTGGCCGAGCTTTTCGAGAAAGACAGAGCATTTATCAAAGCTCAACAAGTCTACGAAAGTTTAATCAAAGTGCTTTCGGACAAACATACCTCGATACAGGAGAGGATTTCTGGCATCAAAAGCAAAAGGTCCAGCAAAAAAGAGGGACCAGAATCCGCTGCTGAGAAAGGGGAAGACAAGCCTATGAGTGATGATGAAGAGACGGAAGAGTCACTGCCTGTTGTTCAATACAAGGAGGCTGACGCACTTACTATCCTCCAATTGGAGGATTCATCGGAAGAATTGGCAAACGCCGTGACTCTAGTTTATGTAAAGTTGATGAGCTTTTGTAAAAGATCTCAGGGCATCAAGGAAGTCCGGTCCGTTTTCAAACAGCGCAAGAATTTCAAGTCTATGGGGTTCGAACTCTATGTTGAGAATGCGCTCATCGAATTTTATTCCGATAACAAGAAAACGGCAGATAAAATCTTCGATTTGGCCATGAAGACTTTCAGCAAAAATGGTGCTTTCCTTTACCGCTACATGGACTATTTGGTTCTCACCAACGCTATAGAGAGTTTAAAAGTTTTTTTTGAAGTTGCTGTGACCAGTCTTCTCAAAGAGATAAACAGTGATAAGGAGGCACTTCAGGTGGCAACAATCAACATCTTGGATCAGAGAAGTAAACTGAGCGCCCTTAAACAAAATGAGCACTATTTGAAGAAAATCATCAGAAGGTATGTCGAATTTGCAGCAAGGTTCTTGGAGCTTGGCACCGTGTCTAGTCTCGAAAAGCGCTTTATTCAATACTTTCCCGAGAGTGACACAATGGCTTTGTTTGCGGACAGATATAAGATGGGAAAGCTCGATGCAATTGCTCAATACGATTTAGGAGATAAGGACGCGTTTGCAGTAGAAGTTGGCGAAGATGAAGGCGACTTTTCAGAGGAATTGGGATCGAACAAACGAAGGAAGAAGTCCACCAGCAGAGATAATTATTCTCCTGAAGCCCTGAGCTCTGCTCAATCTAAGGCACATTTGAACGGGTCCGCGGTAGGCTCAAACAGTACTCAGACGTCACAGCAGCACGGATTTGTCGGAAATAGACTCTATGGACTACTTCAAGTTCTACCAAACGCTGGGTACTTTGGGCCGCCTCCTGAGCACGTCTTTGATAGTGGAAAGCTTGTGCAATTGTTCGCAAATATTGATCTTCCCGGTGAGAATTCTTAAGTTCAACAACCGTTTCTTCACCATGAGAAGCCTTCATCTCAAATGAAGAATACTGGGCAATAAAAAAAAAAAACTCGCTTAAAATAACTTTATAATGTCATATGGCTGAGCCTAAAAAGTTCGCGTATCCTCAGAGAAGAAGCTCAAAGTTTCCTCGTATGATGGTTTGAATGCCCAGTTGTTGTAGGCATCATGTATCTTTATCATATCTTCTCTGGTGAGTTGACGTGCCATTTTCTGGAGTGTTTCATCCGGTAGCTTTGGGGCCAAGTCGTCTGCTGCCCCGGGAGCTATTGCGGAGAGCCCTTCTTCGACCGTGTTGAGAGATCTGTACATCATAATTTGAGCGAGATAATCCAATGCGTTTACATCCAAGGTGTCTAAGCCGGGGCGAGGAGTCACCTCAACAACAGAGAAATCACCACCTGAGGGTGCAATTGCTGTGGTGGGAAGAACTAAGGGTTGGTCTTCAACTAAAACATTCGGGTCAAACGTATCACCCGGCACTCCCGAACTGTCTATCTGTGCGTCCGAGATCGCTATTAGCTTCGAGTTCGTATACACATCCCTTTTCAATGCTGATCTATTTCTTTTCTTGAAACAAGGCCCCGATAAGAATTTCATGGAGCTAGATTCACGTACCATAAGCAACATTCTCACCCGCCCGTATCTTTGAAGCCAATTTTCGCAAGCGCAGCACTGGAGCCATTGAGCAAACAAGCTCTCCCCCATTTTGTTGGAGGTCATGTTTCCCACGATGAGAAGTTCATCATGAATTTTGTTTCGAGGTTGGAACGAGGGTGCGATGACCTTTGCCTGGTTTATAATTTTGTCATAGCTATCCCAAGAATGTCCATCCAAGTTAAAATATTTGAAGTTCTCGGTATTTCCTGTCTCAGCCTCAAGAAAAGATATGCGTTCTTCCCAAACACGCTTGTTGTCCTTCGTGTTATCGATAATTATATGGTTTCTGGGCTTGAGTTCATAGTTAAGCATCGTAGAAAATAAACCGTAACCTGAAAACACATCAATAATGTCGAGGTTTCCTTGCGAACTGGGATATTTTTGCGGTAATTGTACGTGATCTAAGATCTGCTGGCATGCATCCGCCTTGCAGAGGTTTTTGAAGCCATACTGATGAGAGGGAATGGATACAGCAGAAAAATTCGGCTTGAGCCTGGGGTTAAACGATCTAAGTTTCATTCTTATTTTGGCATATTTGTCGCCTAGTAGCCCAATTTCAACAACGAGCTGAGCCCTTCAATGCGAGAAGATGAGCGATGTGCAGTTTGAGCCGAGTCGATCAAACAGTCACCAACTTACGCACTTTGCACAAAAGGTGGCCTCGCAAGAAGATCGTGAATGGCTTTAGCATTATTTTCGCGAGTCTCAGATCTTTTGGCATCTCTGGCGTTACTGTAGACAGCCATCGCAAAGAATCGTCGACAGACAAAAAAGAAGCCGGGACAATGAATTTATTCTTGCATGATAGTGATGCGTGCTCATGCGTCTGAGGAAGCAGAAGCATTCACCGAGGCTGCCGGAGAACTTCATGGAACCCAGTCAGCTAAGTCACAAAAAAATGTGAACGATCAAGAATATTATTCAAGCCGTTTTTCTATTGTAATCTTTTATCTTTTATTCTTTATCTTATGCTGTGGCGAGTGTATGCACATGCGTTCCCTCGGTTAATTGGCTAAACTCAGCGCGGCTGACCGCTATTGCGTGAAAGTTTCAGGACTGAGGGCTAATTCACTCAATCAATCATACGCCCTACGCATTTCATTCAAACATAAAGAATCACAACTTGTCAATCTTCACTGCACAGGCTCAGCTACTGCTATAAGCGTTTTTCTTTCTTTTCTCGTAATCAGCGTGTCCAACAATCTTCATAATGTCCTTAAACAAAGTCGAAATTTACAATCACTCGACAGGGCTACCCTTTAATCTAAGAGAGGGCGAGACGGTAAAATACGCATCTTTGGGTCCAAGACAGTCATTTCACGTTGGTCTGAAAGAAGCCCAAGGACCTGTGAAGATCAATATTTCAGTCGCCAATGGCCGAATCTTCGTGACGTCTCAGCGATTTCTCTACGTTACTGAAGATCAAGGAGACGTCGAGTCTTTCAGCTTTGAATTCTCGTCCGCACCAGCTTGCCAGTTCTCTCATGCTTTGAAATCACCATGGTTTGGACCAAACCACTGGCTGTTTTTATTCTACAGTCCACTGAATGCTACATGTGATGGGTTCCCGAAGGATGAATGGTTCCAGGGTAAATTGACTTTCAAAGATGGCGGTCTCTTTGACTTCGTTGCAGCTGTTGATAGTGGCCTCAACGATTTCGTCAATAACCCTCATATTGACGCTGATTTACCAAGGTATTCAGAAGCGTGAGTAGTCTAGGTGTTTCTTTTTCTTTTTTAGTTTTCGAGGTCCGGTATCGATGTACACCTCATCGTATTCCCGAAAGCCTGCTAACAATCGCCTTGCTGTCTATTATGCTGGTCATTAGATACTATTTTTATTGAAATTGCACGAATTCCACCGGGCTACTCTCTGTCACTGGTTGCTTTATCGCAGTTCCGCCCGCAGTGAAGGGCTTAAATTGATGTACTTCATCGAAGCTTGTGAAGTCGAGTACCCTGTCCCATTCACCAACTTCTTCCGGACACTCCTGCTTGTAGATCCCGATCGCTAAGTTTTCCAAATTCGAAGCATCCTGGTAAACTATAGAACCTTCCTCGTTGTACATCTTCGCATTGCTGAAAATAAGATGTATATCCTCGAGGAAGTCTCTCATCTGGGTATATGTTTTATTTCCGATTCTTTTCTTGATCACGTCGAAAGCTATTGGATGCTTGATGGCGATATAATAATCTGGGTACAACTTCTTTGAAGGTTTGACCAAAAACAAATCACTTAATCTGCGACCCCCGTCTGAGAACTCGAGTAAAGCGTTCATTATTTTTTCCATCCTCTCCTGAAGGCGCTCTCTGTTCTCAGGGGTGAGAACATCAACTGTTGGTGTGCTTCTGTTGGAGGCGGTCTTCATTTTTGGCCTCCCCACTTTTCCTCTCTTTCCTCTCGTAGAAGAAACGGCCAGTCTGGGCCTTTTGCTTGGATTTTCATCCTCCAAGCCGAGCAACTTACGTTTTTCGACATCAATCTTCCGAGGACGGCCTTTCTTTCTGACTACCACTTCATCAGTAGAATCATCAGAGACAGTGCCTTCGATTCGCTTAAGCCATTCTTCTTCAGTTAGATTGTCGTCATAGATGGCTGTCTTCCGCTCTCGATTTCCCCTTCCGTACTCCTCTATTAGTTCCTCCTCAGACTTGTACATCGATCGAGGATCTTTTTGATAAATTTCGGGAAGCTCCAGCTCTGTTAAAAGACGAGAAGGGTATTCCGCTTCCCTCAAGGCAGACGCTCTTTTGGCATCTAGGTCTCGAAAGACATCTAATTCGTCGGTGTTTCTCGCAATGATCTGATTTAATTCATCATCATCCAAGTCTTGGTCCTCGTCATTGCTTTTATGACGCCTTTCCTCCTCTTTCTCAAGCAAAGCTCTGAGCAATGCTTCTTGTTCCTCTGATGTGGACTTATTATCAAACTTTCCGGCTTGTATGACTTTTCCATCGATCTCCAATTTTGCGACTGCTCTTTCCAAGATCATCTCTTCGATAGAATCCTCAGTGATGAGCCGCAAGATTCTGACCTCGTTCTTTTGCCCAATTCGATGCGCACGATCTTGCGCCTGTAAGTCCTGATGAGGGTTCCAATCTGAGTCGAAAATAATAACAGTGTCGGCAGATTGCAAGTTTAAGCCCAAACCACCGGCTCTGGTCGAAAGTAAGAAGCAGAAGTAATCAGATCCAGGAGCATTGAACAGCTTCAACAAAATAGTTCTGTCGTCAGACTTAGTTCCTCCATCGAGTCTCATGTACTTCATATCGCGTAAACGCAAAAAGTCTTCCATGATATCCATGATTTGAGTCATCTGAAAGAAGATCAAAACCCTATGGCCGGTTTCCTTGAATTTGGGTAAAATGCGATCTAACAATTCGAATTTCCCTGCGGTCCTCCAAATTGCATCATTAGTTTCCAGATTCGGGTTAATGAGATTTTCAACTTCTTCGTATACGAAAGGGTGATTGCAAATTTTTCGCAACTGCATTAGCTGATTATTGGCATTTTTTATGGTTGATGCCTTTTTGCCATTAACACCATCACCTGCGATCAATGCATTGTATTTCAACATCATTTGGTATAACTTTGATTGCAATGAAGACATTTTACACTTCACCACTTTTTCAACCTTGTCTGGCAAGTCTTTCTCAACATCCTTTTTCAATCTTCTCAACAAGAATGGACGCAAAACTTTGTGCAACCTTCGGATGACCAACAAAGTCTCTTCCTCGCTCAATTCAATTTTGTCTTGACCTCCAGTGTTTGCGAATGGGGTATTGAACCATTCATCAAATGACTTGACGGAATTGAAGATCTTTGGCAAGACAAAATTGAGAAGTGCCCAAAGCTCTGGCAAATTATTCTGTAAAGGTGTTCCTGTCAAGATCAATCTGTAGTCGCTGTGATAAAAGTGCGTCAATGTTTCGGACAACTTGGACTGAGCATTTTTCATCCGGTGGCCTTCATCGATAATCATGTGAACCCACTTTATTTTTGCCAAAAGACCCTTGTCTTTTATGATGTACTCAAATGTTGTTAACAAGACCTGGAAATTATTCTGCTTGATGTCGTTTTGCATGACTTTCCTCTGAACAGGAGTTCCTTTGTATGTTATTTTCTTGATCGAAGGTGCCCACTTTTCAAATTCGATATTCCAATTTGTCAAGGTTGACAAAGGAACAATAACCAAGAAGGGTCCGGAGACATTTTTGGTTTCGATGAGATAAGCAAGAAGTGAAATCGTCTGAATTGTCTTTCCTAAGCCCATCTCATCTGCTAGAATACCATTCAAGTGATTGTTAAAAAGCGATACCATCCATTGCAAACCCTTTAATTGATATTCCTTCAATTGACCGCCAACAAGTAAAGTTGGTTGCTTGGTTACCTCCTCGGTGATACGATGAGCAACCTGGTAATAGTCGACTTTTTCACGCTTTTCATCATCGAGCCTTACCTCTTTTGTTGATTCATCTGTTTCAGCATTAGAAGATTTCAAAGCCGATTCACGTTGTTGAGTTTGAACCGCTTGAGCTAGAGTATCCAAAAACTGGTTAGTTTGACTCAATAAATGAGTGATTCTTGTATCTTTTGTATGATCAAGTAGCTTCAAGTAAGCTTCCTCATCGTTCAGCTTCAAAGCTTGTAAACGTTGTTTAGCCATTCGCTCAGACTTCTTTTGCTCTTCTTTGGCGGTTTGAGCGTGGAAGCTACTGACTTTGATGGCTAATCGCTCTAAGATTTCTCTTCTATTATTGAGCCTTTCGCTATTTTTCGAAGTGTAGGCCAAAATTTGAGTCACCGTCTCATGGTGCCTCTTATTCTGAGCTTGCACCACGGAGTAAAGCTGCTGTTTGTATAACAGCTCTGTTGCGAGCACGTTTTCGACCAGTAATTCTGGAAACTTGGCAAGGAAATTGGGATGTGAGTTAGGGAGTAATGATTTGCTGAACCAGAGTTGTGAGAGCACTCTACCTTTGATCTCTTTCTGATGAGGTAGGAGTCTGAGTTGGGTAAGCTCAACTGTGAGGACATCTCTTTCGTGCTCATCAATGCAATCTTTTAGTCTACTCTGCAACTCAACAATCTTAGATTCAATTTGCAAGCTGATGTGATATTCCCTCGTGCTAGCAATCTGATTCATGTCAACACCATAAGGGAGTAATGAGGGATAACGGCTCTTGCTTGGCGCTTCATATATTGCGTGGAAGGGTACTTCAGCTTCTTCGCGAGCAGGCAAGACGAAGGTGTCCACCTGGGCTTCCGGCTTTGATATTGGTATGACGAGCTGGCTTGTGAGATCTTCTATCTGAGATAAAGCATCATGAATGAGAGGGGCCTCCACAGGTCTGCTAACTGGGCTTGTGTGACTTGGATCTGAAGCAGTTTTCAATTTAGGAGTCGCTGATGAGGACTTTTGCTGAGAGGCTCTACGTTTTCCCATTGTTTTCTTCGCTTCCGCCTTGGGTACAGACGTCGAATTTTGCGGTTGCGGTTGCAGCAGCTGTTGTAGCTGTTGTAACTGTTGTAGCTGTTGCGTTTGCAAGAGTTGTTGTTGTGCATCGAATTGGGGCGCTTGGGGTCCTTGAACGATTGACTGGTTTTGTCTTTGACTGGCGGATGAGGCTCGCTGAAATCGAGTTTGAGGCGACTGTACACCAGACACAGGGACCGGTATATCAAGCAGCACAGCAGGAGCGGGAACTCCGGCAGGATCATTACCCAATGGTTGAGCTTGACCCGGGAAAGAGCCAGCAGCGTTTGTGAAAATCAATCGATCGTTCGTGGCTAGGTCAATCACACTCTGAGGAATTGGTGCAAATCCTCCCAGATTACGAAACAAAAACTTTGCTGCCTGATGTTGCAGCTTGAGAACCTCCATTTGCGATGGGGTGAACGGGTGAGCACCTGAGACAACTCGAGGGGAGTTATTAGACGGCATGACGTTTTCGCCAGCGTTAATACCTCGCGAGAAATTGGGGTTCATACCCTGTGGCATCATGTTCGTTTGGCTCATGGACAGGGCTGTTTGCGCACCCATTCCTAATGACCCTGGGGTCGCGCTCAGCGATTGTGAAGGATTGCCCATTGTAGCGTTGCCCATCATGGGTGTCCCCAAATTACTTCCAGAGCTATTCATGGCATTCGGTATCACGCCGCCGACTGGGCTCGCCATTGTGTTAGATATTTGCGCATGAGGCTGCTTAGGTTGAAACTGCGGGTGGAAGCTCGCATTACCCTGCTTCTGCTGCATCTGCTGCTGGTACACCTGAGAAGGTTGAGACTGCTGTTGTTGCTGTTGTTGTTGCTGCTGCTGTTTTTGTTGTTGCTGTTGAAGCTGTTGTTGTTGAAGTTGTTGAAAGGGCAACCCATTGTTGTTGATAGCTATTCCCAGATTTTGCTGATGCAGAAGCTGGGGCAGCGCGAACTGCTGATGGTGATTTTGTTGCATGGGAGGATTTTGTAGGAAGGGCTGTTGCTGAGGAACATTTCCCTGCTGAGGCTGCGTTTGCTGCTGCCTCTGTAGCGCCTGTGCTTGTATGTATCTGATAAGCTTTGTCAATTGATTAAACTCAGGTACGTTTACTGCATCATTGCCGTATTGCGCCTTGAGCTGCTGCCACCTCTGAAGATAGCGCTGCACGTCTTCCCTGGTTGGCTGTCTATTCATTATTTGTTGTGAGCCGGCTTCTCAAAGGTGTGGAGAGGTGAGTGCTCAGTCAACAACCTTGAAGTCAGTGTTTGAGAGTCGTGTATAGCACAATAAATCTGGTCGATGGTGTCTTGGATAACATGAGAGTTTACGAAACCGAATTGGGTCATTAATTGACGATGCAATATGTTGATTATAGGAAGACCAAGCTGTTCTTCTTTTTTCCGCTATATTCTATGAACTAAATTGCATATCCGGTGCATTTTGACGCGTAGGCTTTGCCGAGAGGCCGCTTTTAGGACGCTAACTATAAGCAGTAAAACTAGAACGCCATGTCTCGCGTTCTCGCTGACTACAGGCACGAATAACCGGACGCGTTTTGATTGAGACAATAATACGCGGGTCTCAGGCAAGATCAGCATGGGATTACCGGGATGGAAGAAAATCTTCCATCCTTCAGAGATGCTGCACCGAACTTGCACCAAGCAGACACCAAGCGCAAGTGGAGCATTTCGTCAATTACCGCGTTTTGCAGATGTACTTTGCGCACCTCCGGTACAAAAAGCCACGGGCTGCTTGATTTCGACTTCTCAAGATCTTCACGAGTCAGCAACATCCTCTTGTGTTTTCACTGTCTCACTCCCCTTTACGTAAGACTCTTTTTTTGAAGATTTTTTCCTGGGGGTGGCCGCCTTCTTTCTTGTTGGTTTTTGAGCGTCTGGGCCAGACGAAGTACTGGTCCCCACTAGCGCTTCCTCGATTTTTTTATCCTCTTGGATAGAAGGGCCACTAATACTGCCAGAGCCAAGCTTTTTCGTGGAATTCGAACGATTGGCCGCGCTGGTCTTCTTCTTGGACAGCCTCCTCTTTCCGCTTGCTTGTTTTCTCTTCTCTGTGAGCGAGGACGACAGGCTTTCTGTCGTTTTTTCAACATTTTCAGATTTCGCTGATGTCGAGGTGGGCTTCTTCTTTGCTTTCCTTGAGGATTGAGGTTCTCTATTAAACAACTTCGAAGTCACGAGCTTTGTATTTTGTTCTCTTGGCGCGAAACTTATCATTTCGAAATCTTCAGTGATCACACCGGCCTGAGAATTTGCAGCAAAAGAACCATCATTGGTATTTTCCAGCGGTGAGGCCCTGTTGCCTGGCTTCTTAAAGATTTCTGTCTTGATTCTCGGGCGTTTCTGGTGTTTTTTTGCCTTTTCAAACACTTTGTAGTTGGTATAGTTGTAAGAAGTCGTATCAACCTTCTTGTGTAAGGAATCGGGCGAGTTTATATGGTATATGTCGTTGTCTGAGAAAAAATCTGCGCCTTCGGCTTTGATATCGAACCTTGTTAAGTCTTTTCCGTGGAAGAGCAATAATTCGGCCTCATTGATATTCAAGCAATCAACACCGAAACAGCTGGCCCAGACCTTTGTCACAGTATCTTCGCTGACCAACTTCCACATTCCTCCGGTGATTCCTTCAGGGCCGTTGTGCTTCATTTTTGTGAGGTAGACCGCAGAGCGAACTAGATGTCTTAAACGCAGTGGAATCTGCAACTCGTCCTCAATATTCATACCGGGAGCCTCGCCGAAATGATTGATTTCTTCATACAAGGAATATTTCCCGTGGCTAGGCAATTCCTCTGGGCTTGGGCTTCTTATTTGAAACTTGACACAACTGCCCCACTGAGGGAAGTGCTGCGTGCGGTGCTCGAGAAACAAATTATGCAGAAAGAGGCTTGAGAGCGGCTTCTCGGTGTCAGCGGCAACGGGTGTTATGCGATCTTCATTGAACTCCAATATACCATCGTCATTTTCGAGTATGCGATCTATAAATTTGAGTGCTTCTTGGGCTCGTGTGGAGCCCACAATGGGACCTTTTCTCTGATAGTCAAGCTCATTCAAAGTGTAAGTGGGTAGGTATAAATTCAAAACAATTTTCACATCCTTGTCTTTCACTTGCGCTTGGAAATAGTTTTTGTCGAACCATCTCTCTATATTTCCCAAGCCTAGTGTGAGTGCGGAAGGATCTAAGATGAAGTTCACGGATCTCACTGGATCGGGCGTCTCAGTCAAAACAGGATGCTCGCCCATGCGTTGAGCCACCTCGCCACTAAGAATTTTATTCTTGACATCTGAATCCGTTGGCGGAGTGTTTGTCGGGATTTCCATAGATAGCTAATGTGGTGAGAAAAGAAGCGCTGGGTCGCGTAAATTTTTGTGTGCGTCGTAGCATGACGATCAGTGCACCGCGAGCCCTCACGTAGCTGATCTGAACTGGTAGAGAAATTCAGTCCGAACAGCTTCTTATTCGTACAATGCCTAGGGTGGAATATGATATGGAAACTATAGAGCAAATTGTACGGCAGAAAAAAAAGTTCCGAGCAGAAACTTACAAGAAAGGCCCAGGAGAATACAAGATTATTCATTTCCACGTCGCCCTAGACAATTGTCGACAAAAGATCGGCAATGGTATTTGAGCACAGATACTCAAGTCCTTGTGAGTCGTCAAAGAGAGTCGAAACTACTGATTGTAGACTCGCCTCGTAGACTGATGAGTCCACAATCATGACTTGTGTGCGAAGAGCATTACAGTATACATGGAGTCCCCATTGCAAAAGTACCAGGAGCATCTAAACATTAGTATATGTTGGTGAGTCAACAATTCAAACGCACAATCGATATCAGATAATTAACAAAAGTTCTATTCATCGAGCGAAGAGCTCTAACATTAGAGATGCCAGAAAAAACATACTAGTAAAAAATTCATCCTATTGATGTGAAGCATTAAAACAAAATATTGTAAAGGAACATACCATTCATAGCTAAGAAGAGTATCCCAAGAAGTTGATTCTTGATACACTCATATTAATCGGAGCAGCGTGAGGCGAAAGCAGAAAACTCTTTCAAGGACTTGCCTAGGAGCATGATATTGCAATTAAGAAAACTTTTTTCTTTCTCGCTTTCCATTTTGTACTCCAGGTGGTACGGGTGTACACTCTCGCGTTACTTAGGGCTGAGGGTTCCCTAAAACATGATCGTGAAGCCAGTTGCAAGGGTGCTATCGTCGGATTGCGCGGCAGGGTTCGTCATACCCGCGGGCAACCCAACTTTTTGAGCGATATCCTTGATAACATCCTTATCATCAGGGCTTAGCTTCTCGATCTCTTTCTCCAACAGCCTGACAGTTTGATGAATCTCTTCCAAATCATGATTGTAGATCTTTTGTTTGGTGTAGAGCGCGGCCTTATACTCCCTGAACTTGCCTTCTTGTTTCCTGATTATATCATCCAAGTGATTTCTCGCTTCTAGTTGAAGTTGCTCCTCCTCCCCGCTATATTTTTCAAGCAATACCATGTCGTCAAGTCCCAAAGTTTTCTTGTACATAACATAGGAAGCGAGCCCGTCTTCCTCGCCAGAGATCGAATTTTGCAGGAACAGCTCCGTCTGATTCAATGCTGCCTTGGTGCTATTCAACCTCTGTTTGAGAAAGCGTTGTCTGAACAGCGTGTAATGGGTCTCCATAGCCGAGATCAAGTCAAGAAGATGTTCTGACATGAGCAAATCCCGAATATGAACAAAATCACAGTGCTCAGAATTCTCAACTTCTACCATTCCCCAACCATACTTCCTGGCCCTCACAAGTTTACCTTCTGGATTCGTGTAGAGAACGTTCGACCCGATAATGGCATAGGGCGAATGCGCGTTGATTTTCTCAGTTGCGAAACTGTCAGTCACGTATTTGCAAACCTCAATCTCATTCTGCTTCAAGGTTCTGGTGATGATACTTTTAAAGCTATGCAATTCATCTTTGTTGAGTGTGTCACTCCGAGCGATGACGGGAATAAGGCTCACTCTTTTTGAAATTTCTCTCATAGACTCTATATCCAAAGAGCTCAATTCTGTATTTGTGGGATTGATGAAGTAGACACAAACATGAACACGATTATCTTTCAATTGGTGACGAAGAGGCTGCTCTTCCTGTATTAAGTAAGACCGATATTGATACTCGATGTATTTGACTAGTGGAAGCCAGGTGTTTTGATTGTCGATGTTTGCACCGAAGTCGGGCATATCAACAACAGTCAAATCCATGTCAAATTTATCTTCTTGGAGATGATATTTTCTGTCACGAACCTGCATTGGTTCACACCCTGGAATATCAGTTTCCAACTCCTCGCCGACGAGCGTGTTGAGAAAAGTGGTTTTCCCTGTTCCTCTGCAACCAGCAAGTATCATGGTGAAATGTGCACCCTTTCTCTTACATGACGTCTCCTTTTGCACAGGGAGGTTGGAAAGACCGACCTTGTTGGACGAGAGCCTCAGCTGTGGTACTCTATCAACAAGAGCCTTCTTCAAATTTTTCCGGGGAGTTGTTTTGCTGTTTGCAGACGTGTTGGGTCCAGTTGGCTCTGGTGTTTGAGTTTTTGCAGCCGCTTGTGAGGTGGCGGTTGCAACAGCGGCAGCTGGCACGTTTGTGCCAGCAGGTACTTTGGTGTGTTCAGAAGGCATACTCACTGAAATTAAACGTAAACTGTATCACTTATGAGGCTATTTGGAGATTACGAGAGGTAACAAAAGCTGTTGTAGATGAAAAGAAGTCTCAGAAGGCACAAAACAGTTCGCAAAGTTTTGGGTGCGAAAGCCTGCCGCCTTATCACAAAGACGGGTGCGAAAGTTTTTGAAAACTAATACAATGCCCAAATGCAATCAAGGAAGCGCGGTGAATTTCCCGATAAAAAGGCCAAGCACCAATAAAATAATTGCTGTTAAATGCTTGAAAGCGTCGTAGATTAGAGCCTAAGTCATTTCGTTTCAAATGCGGCCGCTTCATAATTCGAATTTCACTCCAACATTCTGCTCGGTAAACTCTTCATTTATCTTCTGCTAATCGATCAAGATCTGCTACTGTGGGGCATTCCGATTTTCTTGCTCGTCTTTTATAGCAATTATTTTCAAATGTTATCAGCTACTCTCTCCCATTCTGTTATTTCTTTGCGTCACTCATTCTTTTCCCATAGGGCTTGTTACGATTCATTTCCAGACACGCCGCGTAACCTATTGCGCACACAGCGATGACCGTACCGAGCTGTTTCAAAGATTGAGCAACGGTGAGAAGAAAAAAATGCCAGACATTTTAAAACGAAAAGCTAGCATCATGCAAGCTAAATTTGGTTTTAGGTCAAGATAGTGTATTTATATAGGACTCAAAGCTGGCTGTTGTGTTCAGCCCGAAGTGTCAAGAAGCCGCGAAGAAGTGTGCAAGTGACCAACGCCTCACAAGGCTTTGCAATCTTATCTCCATTCCGCATTCAAACTTGTTTCTTTACCCGTAAACTCTTCACCGTATGCGACCAATCCATAACATTCCATGCGGGCGGCTTTCGGCATGTACGGCCGAGCCTCAAGCATAGATTCGAGGGCGTGAGTAGCCTCATTCTATGATGTCTCTATTTTTTCCCTCGCTTTTTCCTATCTTGGCACTAAGATAAACACCTCCCTCCACGTCATGCACGCTCGGCTCTTCTCAGCCTTACCGTGGCACTTCTATATGTATATACTTGCATTGGCTCACATCCTAGTTTCAAGCTTTGTCGACGCCCAGTATTACCACACTGTGTCCAAACACATTATTCACTCGTTTGACCATCGAACTGGAGCGCCCGTCGATCGACTTCACGATTGTCCTGCCATCTTAAAAAAACTTGAGCACTATTGGCACACATCTTTAGAATTAGGCAACCTCTGTCGTCAAGCCTGTCCACATTTTTGAATTAGCACATAACTAATATCTTGTTCCGGGCCTTCGAACATTTCGAAACCGCCATTTCAGCTTTTTTTTGAAGGGCTTGTCTGTTGAATTAATTCATCAAATGGTGTTAACTCGTGGGTCAATTGATGACATAAGTTTGGGTTCCCGCCCTCCGGAGCCCCTAGAGAAGCGTGCAAGGTCGTCCTCTCCCGTCAAGCAAAGACGACCCACTCAGGATTGGGCTGCATTAACACGCTCAGCTGATGGCTCCTTGGATAAGCTTTTCTCAACGACCGCCTTAAGCCATGACCAGCTCTTGCACTTCTCTAATTCAGAGGCATCTGGGCGATTACACATCAGCAAATCAAACTATGCCATACCTATACCTTTTCAAATTCAGTTTCCCCCTCGTTTGACCAAGTCTTCTTCCTCGTCACTACTACTTGACAACTCGGCTAGTTCTGGTGCCTCGCCGACTCTCGTCTTTACTGGTAATTCGTATGAGCCAGTCACACCAGACATGTCTGCAAGCCCCGTCTTTGAACATAAATTAACAAATTCGAGACCCGCTAGCCCAGAGAAGCCACCTTCTGTGATCACGAGTAGAAAAAAAGTTTCTGCTTTTGTCAGGAAGACTCAATCGGACCACCTGGATCAGCTTAGTATGATCGAGGAGAAGTCCGGCTCGGGTAACTCGAGATCGTCTAGTCATAAGTCAAAGGAGCTTCCCTCTATTCCATCATCGGCGGTTTTGCAGCGAGAAAGTGACAATGTCGCCGTTTATAAGCAGGGGTATCATGAACCTCATGACTCGAATCTCCCCATTAAGAACTTGAGAAGGTCCCTGGGGAAAGAGACTTCTCCGCCCAATACAAAAATTGCCGCAAGCGCTAGATATACCAAATTCGATGATATGGCTCCCGGAGAGCAATCCGTCCGTTCTGGCAACAGTCATAGTGACGGTCCAGGAAAGTCTAAAGTATTCCATTTGGATTATAATCCCGGGAAACCAATGAGTGATTCACAAAAGACACGACGAAAAATGCCGGAATCAGTCGCTCACGCCCACAGCATTCCTCAGGTCTCTTCAAAGAAAATTCTGAGAGAGAGTTCACCACAAACCGCCCTGGACGAAAGCCAACCTCGCGAGGCCCATCTCAAAGAGCATGGATTCGATAAGAGAAAATTTTCTGATGAATCGCGAGTATCTTCAGTCAGCTCATTCAGCTCTGTGGGAGACATTTTGAACTTCAATCACGCGTACATGCTGAGCCCCAACGCAAAAGGTGACGTGATAGTATCGAAGGAGCTCGCAGACTTCATAAATGGAGGCGAGTTCAATCATTCCATGCCAATCTCAACGGATCGCTTGATGCAGCCTCTCGAATATTCACAAGACTTCGATAAGCACGAAAAGAAAACCATATCCACCAGTGCAATTCGTCTTGCTCAGGAATCTCTGGATGGAGAAGCTCCCGAGCGGATAAAATTTGAGAATGGAAAAGAGAATCAGAGAGCTGAATCCAACACACAAAACTCGAAACTAATTTCGGATGCCAAACATCAGTCCGAGAGTGAAGGCGGACGTGATTTGCATTCTCATCTTGATTCCGAAACAGCACCACTCGTCATATCAAGAAGAGATCTGGAAGCCGTCGCTGATGCTTCCATACTCGATGATAACGGTGGGGCAGGGATCGGTTTCCATTTCCCAAACAACAAATCTAATGCTACGAACAGTAATGAAGTGAAGAACAGGTCAAAATTCCAGCGGCATCACAAAAAAGGGTCTGTTCGAAGCAGCTTCCTATCCGATGGAAAAATCGAAATACCAGACTTAGACGATCAGAAGCTTTGGCGAGACGGTGGCTCAAAAACGCTACCATCAAATCCAGATTCCATCGAGCCATTGGGGATACCTAGCTTTGGCGCTAGAGACCACTTAAAGGCAATTCTTAATGACCGGTCTTTCGAGTCTGACAGTGATTCGTCATTCAATTCTCAATTTTCAAAATTGCAGACAAAAACCGAAAATAAAAAGAGCCTTCCTCCAAGCACATCTTTGGGAACGGTCACTTCTGCATCTTCGCCTGTTCGTCACTCGCGCCATCGATCAATGTACAACATTGACTTTGACTATGAAAGTATTACTAGCCCTCAGAAAAACCGACATAATCGCTCAAGGTCTAGCGCGTACATCGATTCTCTCGATGGCGCATACCAAAAGTCTGGTCTAGCAAAGAAAAGTCCGTACCTGAGACGTGCTGGCAGTCAAAGGCCAGCTAGCCTGCAAGTACCATTTGATATATCTGAGCGAGATGAGGTGGTTGGAAATTTCGAAAACCTCGATATGAAAGTAAATGAGCCACCAAAGCGAATCTCATATGCTGTGGACTTTAAATTTGGTGATGCGACAAAGAACTCTCTCCCGAGCTTCGATATTCAAGGGCCATCACAAAACTATTACCGAGAGTTTGAAAGTTCACAAAAGCTTTCCTCGCGGCCTAGTTCTTTTGGTACTCGAGAGGAGTCTGAAGCCGCCTCGAGCTATCAATCTAGCAAAACTGGAAGAGACACTGATTCTACAGCTCCAACTGAGAGTGACAACGTCATCATAGATTTGACGGAAGAAAAATATGATGTTTGCATGATAAATCGAAACGACTCCACAACGTCTTACAAATCTACAATGGAAAAAACTAAGGATGGAAGAAATGTTGAGGTTGTGCTTGTGGAAGAAGAAGATGAAGATTTTCACAAAAAAGTTGAAAGGGAAGATAGAGACGATCTCCTGAGTATTTATTCTAGGTATATGACCAATTGGGGAGAGAATTCTCGCTCGCATAGAGACTTCACACCACCTTCTGCTAGTCTAAGTCGGAAGTTTTCCTTACGCTCCGAACTCTCGGAGGCTAGTGACCTCCTGGGACAGAGTTGGGCGGCTTCTTCGGACTCAAACTTTCAGGTCAAGTCACTAGCGTCTATCAGACGAGAGCAGACGTACCTGAATAAGTTGGTTGAGAAGCCGAAGACGAATTTGCGCTTGATTTTGGATGAGACTACGGTAGCGCACACCCCATCAAATCATATTCCGAAGACGGACACAGGCTATTTCGATTACTCCGACCATGGTGCATATGACTTTGAGTCTTTCATGCACCTGCAGTCCCATCATTAGCTCCATTCTTGGGAATCTTCATAGCGTCATTACAATTTTGCGAATATTCCATGTCAAATATGAAATTTCATGATTATGTCTTTAGGTAGATACAAGCGACGGGCCTCTGTTGGTGCCACTTCACGGGCTGTGGGGCATGAGTCTAGTTTAGCTCGAAATGTAGATCACTCCTCATGGGTGAATCGACCGAGTCAAAGAAAGCTTGTTCTTCGCCCTCGCTGATTTTATCTTCAACGAGCAATGCCACTGACCTAGAGGAAGAAGCTCTAGCCGGAGCCCATACTCGACGGGAGCCCATGGACCCTAGACTCTTGGATCGGAAAAAAGTCACTGTCTTATCGCGTAAGTCGATTTTGTTTCCTCGAAGACACCGATCTGTCGCGGCCTTCTGTGGTTTTTTATTGTAAGAGTTTGTTCTTAGAAAGCCAGATTTCTGTTTCTGGTTGGTATCGAATTGATCCCGATTCGCAAAATCATAGTTTTCGGGTATCTCATTGACTTCATCGATCAAGTCTTCATCGAAAGTGTTTAGTGCTTTATTTTCCTCCGGGCCCATTAGAGCAAATGTATCGTTACGCTCGAGTGAATCTTCGTTGCTAAGCCAAGAGTATCTTTTCTTGTGATCAATTGTTGAATCACTCTTGCAATGTACCGTGCTCGAGATACTGGTATCTGGAGGACCCAACTCAGGCACATTGCCCAACAACGAAAGTGTAGCCATCATTTCTGCAACTGATCTTCGTTGATCGCGATTCAACAGGCTCACAGAAGTCGCTGAGGCATCTGCATCAACCAAATCGGTGTCATTCTCGCCTTGGCTTGCGGAGTAACGAAGGTGTGCATTTTTGGGTTCAGGGCCTGTGCTTATCCGCGTTAGGTTATCCGACATGCCGCCCTCTAGCTTCATAAGCCTACCCATGATGTCTTCTCCAGAATCATTTCTCGGAGCCTCACTTGATTGTTCGGGAGAGATAGCAATACCTAGCCCTAAACCCTCATCGTTCGTCGGTATATCTGAAGCGGCGTGACTTGATATGATCAAATTCTCTGGCACATGTGAAGCGTTTGTAGGCAGGCTAGAATCAAGGTAAGCATCTAAAAAGTCTCCACCATATGCTGGAGACCGCAAGTCAGGAGAGTAATTTCTCGGCGAGCTATTTCCGAGAGTAACCTTCGAAGAGAATACATCAGGGTTTTCAAGCTGTGGAGTCACGTTATAAGGGCCGCAAGACTTTGAATACGATCTGAGACTGCCAGCAACATCAGACAAACTCTCTGCCAAGAAATCCTCGTACCGATTTGAGCCCTCAGGGAAGTCATTATGAAAGTCGCCATCATCACTGAGTCCATTGTTTTCATAGTCATAGTCCGAAAGGGCGTCAGCTTCGAAACCAGTATCATCGATGTTAAAATAATGGGGCGTAGTCGAGTGCTCCGCCTCGACTCTCGTTTTGTAGTACTTCACAGACGTATTTCGTCCCCCACGCTCATCTTTCACGAAGGAAAATTGTGATGAGGTATCTGAGTCTGTCAGATCATCATCGGCATGTTTCGATTCTCGCTCCGTATATTTTGTGGAATAATCGATTTCTTTCATGGCCGAGGACAAAACAAGACTTTTCTTGGACGACGAAATCGATACGTCAGAGGTATTGGCAGAATTTATCTGCATATTGGCGTCTGTCTGGATCCGCCATTGTGAATCCCCTGATGCGTGCAATTTTGAAAGGTCGTCTGTATCATGGTTGTCATTCGTATCTCTCTCAATCAAATTGGGTTCTGATTGTATTCTTCCTTGAGAAAGCTGCCCGGGTGTCGAGGCCGTGGCAGCGGGAATGGCGGGATTCGTTCGGTGTGAAACTTCCATGTTGGACAAGTTCGAATAAGCCTCATTCGAATGAGCTGCCACAGTATTGCCATGTAGCCCTGTGTCGTCACTCGTGATAAATTGAAGTGCCTCGGCAGACTGTGGTACTGCGGCGGCTCTGGAATGATGTCCAAATATCTTCATTATTGGTGTTAGGAGCTTCTTGGGAGAATTGACTGTCAGCGGGTAGTTACCCACGGCACTACTCGGCGAGCTTAATCTGACATGTTTCTGCTGTTTTGGTAGCTCGCCGATTTGACTGGCATGAGGTCGAACGAATTGTGACTCTGATTGAGAGGTTGGTTGATCCGAGGCCGAGGAGTTGGAGCGTCTATGAGTCTTCAATATCGATCGCATGCTAGGCCGAAGCTGTTGCTCAACGCAATAATAAACAGAACCACTAGCTGCGATTTACTTCCTCTTATGTGAAGTGTCTCTTGCACCAATGCGCATTAGTATATCTTGTATCGATCCTAGGATAAGTATCTAAACTGATCGTGGGGTCGCGATTGTTTATTTTTACGCGGGGCTAAAACACTGCGCGACGGCGATTGAGAAATTGTTGGGTGAGGAGTTTGAAATCCACAACTCAAGAAATTTAATCGATTTCGTGCCCAATCGTGATCCATACTTTCAGCAAGGAATTTTGCATTATCTTTCAGATGTCCTTTCGATTCTACAAAATTCTGTTTAAGAAGTTGAGCGAATTCAGCATCTGGCTAGCTAACGTGCCATGAGACGTGGGAACTCCGGTCCATGCGACTCTTTATTTAGAATCTATCTACACACTTGAATCATCTAATCTTTTGAGTGTTCGTGCTGGCATATAGTAAAGCTTGTTCACGATGATGAAGCATGGGGACGTGCTGTATTTCGCAATCTCATCAATGACAGTAATACTAAATTCGACCTGAAGCTCACCAGATTATATGTTGAACGATGACGCTTTTTAAGGTGGTAGATTAGCTTGAAGCACAGGATCCCGGTGGAAATGGGTCTGTTCCATTATAATTTGCGGCTGTCAAACTCAAATCGAGGTCGCTTCCAGTTAAAGCAGAAAAAGGGCTCGCGCCCTCCAAACCATCACTAGCACGTGATAAGCTATCTACTCTCACTCACAGTCTCTCACTACAAACTACTGTCCATCACCTGCACACTCACGCGGTTTAGGCGAAAAAAAATTCCTCTGGCACAGGCGGCGTTTTTCACTTTCCCTTTCTCCTACCTAGAACTGCTTGACGTCAAATAACAAGAATTCAATATGTTGATTCCAAAGGAGGACAGAAAAAAGATTCACCAATACCTCTTCCAAGGTATGTATCGATCCCAACCAACCCGCTAGATAAAGCCGTCGCACAACATCATCACCTTAAGAAGCAGTAATTTGTCATTGGTCACCTTGCTTTGCGGTCGCTGATCAAGGAACAACATTTTTCGTGTTCCGCCCTTCTGGTATACGTTTTGAGGTTTCGATCTAGACCGCAAGAAGATGAGAGATTACCAGATAATTTGGCTCCTTAGGTCACTTGATGACGTGACATTCGACCTTTGTGCCATCTACGCTGAGTGCCTTAATTTCATCATACCGTACTAACAATTCACAGAGGGTGTTGTTGTCGCTAAGAAGGACTTTGACCAACCCGCCCACGAGGACATTGACACTAGAAACTTGTATGTCATCAAGGCCTTGCAATCTTTGACTTCCAAAGGTTTCGTCAAGACTCAGTTCTCCTGGCAATACTACTACTACACCTTGACCGACGAAGGTGTGGACTTCCTTAGACAGGAGTTGAACATCCCTGAGGGAATCTTGCCAATGACCAGATTGAAGGGTGCCCCAGCTCAAAGAGAAAGACCAGTCTCCAGAGACAACCAGAGAAGATTCGGTGGTGACTCTTACAGAAGAAGAGCCAGAGATTAAGTCACTCCCCGCATCTACGGGTGATTTAATTTTTGAATGTATACTTGACCTTCTTTAATAACACAAAGAATTATTTGAAAGATGAAGATGCCCCTGACATACGTGGCCATGATGTAGAAGGTCTGAACTATTTCAGTCTACCGTAACAAATGCACATCTTTCGGAAAGGTCGGCATTTGGTATAAAAAAAAAAGTATGGCCGAATTAAGAAATAACAACAACTTTTCAATACTCCCCTGATTCTTGTCACCTTTGGCATGGTGCATTTGTTATGCGCACAAGGTTTGTAGTGACTTGCAGCCAGCACCATCTACAAGTAAACACCTAGTTTTGTCTAGACTCTCTATCGCGGTGGCATAACTTTCGTGACCATGTACGAATTTCCTGTTGCAATCTTGTGCACGCAATGGTCCTGTTGGGAAATCAGATCCGTGCATGTCGTGGTTTGCGCTTCTCCCTAGATTCGGGTAGGTGCGGTTGGGGGTCGTTCGACAATGGCACCTAGCTTCGCCTGCACAACTAGTTTGCGAGTGCACCAGCCAATTACAATGCCAAGATGAGATATTCGGACATCTATGACTTTATCTCTGGAACTTCAGTGCTAGCTATTCGCAGGTCGAGAGGCTATATGTTCTGCATGAGAGCACGTGTGCCTCTTAATAAATAATGCATTTGCGCATGTCGATGAAATCGGGAAACGAGTTTTTCCGTGTTCACTTAAGCCGAGACATAAACGATTGAGCGAAAAGCAGAAGTCAAGATAAGCACTCACATTAGCTATCGGGTAGCGACCACATAACTCCAAGATCTAAATAGCATTCCTGTTGCGGCAAAGGTGAAGTGGTAAGATAACAAAATTGAAACTAAATTAAAAAAAGTTCACAAAGCAACACTCGATCTTTTTTGGGTACAATAGACTGAAAAATCATCGAGCGAATCAGGTTCTTTTTCACTTGGAATATCGCGATTCCTCTCCAATTAAGTGTTTTCGCACACTTCCAATTCTCAAATAGCCGGGCGCGTTCAGACGGACCTCCCACCACCACCACTCGCACTATAGCCGCAGGCCTCGGCCACTACCAAGTCGCGTACCAGTCGCGCCTCTCACCATGACCATCATGCACGACCCCGGGCTCAGTGCTGGAACAACACAACTTCTTCCTGATTCAAGGCACACGCACAAACGATACATCGGCCGTGTGCTCCACAAACGAATGAACTCCGACGACTTGCCAATATATCCCACGCCTCAGCAGGCCACGTACGCCATGCCACAGCTGGGTCAGCCTTCTCTGCGCAGATCTGCTAAGCCTCAGCCTTACCAGCAGTCAAACACGGCCCCACCTCCGCCTTCTACGCATTCGCTGCTGCTGAGTGCTTTCAATGGCCACGCAAATTTTAATATGCAACAGGCTCCAGACTACGGGTATCAGCAATCCAGAAGCTACCAGGCGCAGCCGTCACACCAGCAGCTGCAATATTATCAACAGCAGCCGCAGCAGCAACAATCCCATCACCCTCAACAACAATCACAACAGCCATATCAACTGCAACAGAGTCAGACTCAGCAACAGCACGCAACGTCACATTATCTGCATCAAAATGCGTACCAGAGTAATGGACACACATCCGCTCCCGTCCAGCAACACCGCCCAGTCCCGGTACCGACGCCAAACACCCCCAATCAGTACTTTCTGAACGGTCTGCAAACCGCGGCACAAAATGTGCCGGCTCCACGCGCTGCCTCGGCGTCTTCATCTTATTATGGCTCTGCGCCACAGTCGGTTTTGAGTCATCAAAACACATCCTATCAGCAGCCGCCCTCACAGAGCCTGAGTGGGCAACGGTCAGCTTCTTATTCAGGCCAACAGTACGCGCAGCCGCCTGTCCCAACTCTGTCCCCACCCCCGGCTCACTCGCCCACGACGACGCAAGCATCTGGGCGCAGTCATGGACCTTTGAAGAAGGCGCCCCCAAACCTGAATAGTAGGTCTAGAGAAAGCGTAGATGAAGCGCCAAAAGCATCCAGCAAGCAAAGGCTCGAGGCAGAGCTCCGCGCAACTTTCGATCGGGTCGACACCAACCACTCTGGCAAAATCTCAGCCCGTGAGCTATCCGCCGCTCTCATCAATTTCGACAACACTGGGTTCCAGCACTCCACCGTGCGTCTCATGATTAAGTTGTTCTCAAACCCGGCCTCTGGCTCGTCGTCAGGATTGAACTTTGAACAATTTGTCTCATTGTGGAAGTATTTGACCGCCTACAAAAAGCTTTTTGTTGCAGCAGATGTGAACAAGTCGGGCGACATTTCTTTTGGTGAATTTCAGAGAATAATTGAGCAGATTGGGTACAAGCTAAATGTCGACTTGGTGCTACATTTGTTTCAAAAATTTGCAAATAAGGAATCTCACGACGACGGGTCCACAGCTGTGGGTAAACTCAAATTTGACGCCTTCATCGAGTTGTTGGTGTATCTACGCAAGCTCACTGACATCTTCAAGCAGTATGACAAGCAGCTCACTGGTGTTGCTACGATCGACTATCTGGACTTTTTATTGGAGATAAGCAACTTGACATAGACTGACTTGACATAGACTAACTTGACATACACGAATGCCAACGGGTTTACAAGGCCCCAACCATTTCTCGTGGCTGGAATTTGACTAGAGATGTTAATATCAATCTATGATCTTGAATTGGGTCTCGCACTGACTTCGTTCTGTATATTCTATAAATTTTATGCATGTTCTCATTTGGAACGCGCATTGAAATACTGAGTCATTGCAATCGCGTAAAGCAGAAAGTACTCGAGAACTTTGCAAATCTGCACATTTGAACACTTGGAGCAATGCTTTTACGATTTCGTTGCTTTGGTAAGTTGCCACGCCGAGTTCATCTGGCAAGAGCGCCCTTCCATGTCAGATATCAATCCAGTCTCCAAGATAAATACCCGGAGCTCCTGAAAGACGATTTTTCACCCACGGGTGAACCAAATTATCTCAAATTAATTCTCACCTCCAGAGTATATGATGTGGTTGATAATGCTGGTTCACCTCTCACGCATGCAGTCAATCTATCTCATAAATGCAATGCCAAGGTCCACTTAAAAAGAGAAGATTTGTTGCCCGTTTTCTCATTTAAGTTGCGTGGCGCATATAACATGATATCAAAGCTACACGCCAAAACACCTCTCAATGGAGTCATTGCATGCTCAGCGGGAAATCATGCTCAGGGTGTGGCGTTTTCAGCCGCGAAGCTCAAAATTCCGTCCACCATAGTTATGCCAACGGCGACTCCATCCATCAAGTATTCCAATGTCAGCAGATTGGGATCGCAGGTAGTGCTCTATGGTGAAGACTTTGACTCTGCAAAACAAGAATGTGCTCGCTTGAGTAGTTTGGAGAACTTGACTGATATTCCACCATTCGATCATCCATATGTGATTGCTGGTCAGGGGACTGTGGCTTTGGAGTTGACGAGACAATTGGTTCTCGACGAGCTCGATGCTGTTTTCATACCAGTTGGAGGAGGTGGATTGATTGCAGGTGTTGCTGCCTATCTCAAGCAGGTTGCGCCCCATGTCAAGATCATCGGCGTGGAGACGTTTGATGCTGATGCTTTGTATCAGTCCTTGAAAACTTCGGAGAGAGTGCGGCTCGATCTGGTGGGCGTGTTTGCGGACGGCACTGCGGTCAAGATTGTGGGAGATGAAACCTGGAGGCTTTGTCACAAATATGTTGACGAGGTTGTGAGGGTAACAACCGATGAAACTTGTGCGGCAATCAAAGATATCTTTGAGGATACACGGCTGATTGTCGAACCCTCTGGGGCCCTCGGAGTGGCAGGAATGAAGAAATATATCCAGCAAAGCAAAAAATCGATGGATCACCGCAACAAGACTTATATTCCGATTTTATCGGGTGCGAATATGAATTTCGACAGATTGAGATTTGTGAGTGAAAGGGCAGTGTTGGGAGAAGGCAAAGAGGTTTCTTTTGTCGTTTCCATCCCCGAGAAATCCGGTGAATTCTCTAAGCTTCAGCAAATAATCCATCCGAGACTGATTACCGAATTCTCCTACAGATACTCTGGCAGTGACCTTGCCAATATCTACGTCTCCTTTAATGTCCTCAACAAGGAAAAAGAGGTCGGTTCAATAATTGAAACCATGACCAACGAAAAGCATAAATACGAAGTTGTTGACATTTCGAACAATGAGCTTGCTAAGACGCACGGCCGCTACTTGGTCGGGGGAAAGTGCACGTTCTCTGATGTAACAAAAAGAGAAAAGTTGTTCACCTTCGAGTTCCCTGAGCGTCCTGGCGCGCTAACAAGATTCTTGCAAGAACTTAGGGACAATTGGGACATTACGTTATTTAATTACCGAAATCACGGAAATGATGTTGGAAAGGTGTTGTGCGGGTTTGTTATACCTGAGAGCGCAAGTGAGGCTGAATTCTATGACTTCTTGAATAATTTGGGTTACAAGTATATTGATGAAACTCAAAACGTTGTCTACCAAAAGTTCTTGAAGTGATATAGCTCGCAATTTTTTCTCGGTGTGATGAATAACAAAAGATTAAAGAATTTGTCTATATTCAAATGTACAGCTGATATATTCCGTTCAGTCAGCTCGCCGCAAAAACGCTTGATAAGCTTCATTGTTGATGGTTACGCGTCCGGTTGCTTTCATTTGCTTTTTGCCCTCCTTTTGCCTCTCAAGTAATTTCTTTCTTCTCAGAATATCCGCTGCATGCAATCTCTGGGTGACGTCCTTTCTGCGTGCCTTGATTGTCTCTCTCGCAATTACTTTATTGTTGACCTTTGCTTGGATGGCAACCTCAAAGAGCTGGGACTTCAAATATTCTCTAAATCTGGTGACGTACTCTCTGCCTCTCGTCTGAACTTGTGATCTATGCATGACCTGCGACAAAGCATCTTGAGCCTCGCCGCTCACACAAAGCTCCATTTTGACGACATCGGACTTCTTGTATCCCGAATCCTCGTAGTCTAAGGAAGCGTATCCTTTTGTAGCACCTTTCAATTTTCCAAAAAAGTCCTCTACTAATTGGGCCATTGGAATTTCATACTTGAGTAGGACTTGGCCCGTAGTGAGATATTCCATCTCTCTTTGGATGCCTCTGTTTGCCTCGCAGATCGACATCACCGTTCCAACGTATTCGTCCGGAATCGTCATGATCGCATCCACAAAAGGTTCCATAAACATGTCAATATCGTGCGAACGATAATCAGATCCCGGAAAGTCATCTGGATTGGTGACTATTTTCTCGGTCCCGTCTTTGTACTTGATTTTGTAGGGTACGGTTGGAGCAGTTAAGATTATCTTGGCCCCATATTCCTTCTCGAGTCGCTCCTTGAAAACCGAGGAGTGGAGAGAGCCTAAAAACCCTAGCCTCCAGCCCAAACCTAAAGCGGAAGAGGTTTCTTTCTCCAAGGTCACCGACCTATCATTCAAAACTAAATGCTCCATGTGGTCATTCATTACTTTAAATTCGCCCCCGTCAGCGGGAAAAGCGCCGACAAACACCATGGGCTTGGGCTCTTCAAACCCAGGGAGTGGCTCGAGCCCAGTATTATGCCCGCTTTGGAAAAATGTGTCACCAATCATCGCTTCCCTGGGGTTTTTCATCCCTGGTATGATGTATCCAACTTGACCTGCTCTAATGTAGTTCGTTGCAGTTTTATCTGGATACATAACGCCCACTTCCTTCACGTCGTATTTTTTTTCGCTATGCGCCGAAAGCAATTTCATGCCTTTCCTTATTTGGCCATCGACCACAAAAACGAGCATCACGACACCCACATATGGATCATGCCATGAGTCCACGAGCAATGCCTTCAATGGTTTATTCACATCTCCCAGTGGTGGCGGTATGTCTTTAATAATTTTCGGAATGATGTCTTTCACATTAAGACCTGTTTTAGCACTCACGGGGATGCAATCATTTGGATCTAGCTCGAAGGTTGTCTCCACTTGCTCCATAGCTCGTGGAATATCGGCTGCGTCCAAGTCAATTTTGTTTATAATCGGTATCAACTTGAGCCCCAAGCTATATGCCAAATAAAAATTGGCCACTGTCTGTGCTTGCACGCCTTGTGCTGCGTCAACTAATAAAAGCGCCCCTCCACACGATGCGTACGATCGGGAGACCTCGGCACGAAAGTCGACGTGACCTGGCGTATCAACGAGATGTAAAAGATAGTCTTCTCCCGTCTTTGGGTCGAGATAGAACATCGTGCAAGTCTGGGCTTTAACAGTGATGCCTCGCTCTCTCTCGACATCTAATTTGTCGAGTACTTGTTTATTCGCATCCCCGGGCTTGATCACACCTGTTTGTTCGAGGAGTCTATCCGATAAAGTTGATTTTCCGTGATCCACATGAGCGACGATGCTGAAATTTCGATAGTTTTTTAGCGGGATCTTCTCAATCCTCTCTTCGATGGCTTTGATGTGGGATTCCTTGTCTAGAATCACTTTCTTATCTTGCTGTGCGACTGTCTTATTCACTGCAGCAAAAAGATTGTGGTACACTGTGAAACTTCGTTTGCTTCCAAGCTTTGATAAGACATGTCGAAGACTTTGCTGTGTAAGATACATGTTTAAGCAGGGCAAAGCATTATGGCCTGCAAGCTGCGATCAAATTTTTGTTCGCACTACATTTGCAACCAAGATTTAAGTATAGTGAGACATCTATCGATGAGCCATGACGGTAAAATACAAAAAAATAATTCAGTCATCCTTCTTCAACTGATGTTCATTTATTAAGTCTGGCTGTATATTTATAACTTGTCGAAAATTTGCAAAAACCTGCTATGCGCCTCCACATGTTCTGAACAAATCTATGATGTTGCCCGCCCCACTTCTTCGAAATGTCTTTGATTGAAAGCGAAAACCAAGGCAGATGGGGATTGTCTTATCAAGCATGTTTTTGAGCGAATGTTTCGACAAAGCTTACCAACTTTTCTGTACTTTCCTTAGACACTGCATTGTAAAGGGAGGCCCTTATACCGCCAACAGACCTGTGACCCTTCAAACCGGTCAACTTCTCCTCAGCTGCTTTCTTCAAGAATTCCGACTCCAAATTGTCGTTGGGAAGAGTGAATACCACGTTCATTTTCGAGCGTGAATTCTTCGCCACGGGCAATTTGTACAATTGTGGATACTTTTCCAAAGCCCCGTACAAGGCGTTTGCCTTCTCCTCGTTGATCTTTTGTATCGTTGAGATACCGCCCGCTTCTAATAACGATTCAGTCACTAATTTCAAAATGTGGCATGTGAAAATCGGAATGGTGTTGTAAGCTGAGTTGTTCGCCACAACAGTTGGAAATTGAAAGGCTATGGGCGCCAAAGGAATGCTCAATTTTTTTAATTCATCGTCGTTACTTTGATCAAGTAAAGACTTTTTGATGATATAAACGGTTAAGCCGGCTAAGCCAACGTTTTTCTGAGCGCCGGCCATGATGAGACCATACTTCGAGACGTCAACCTTCTTTGACAAAATATTTGAAGACATATCGGCTACCAACTCAACGCCTTCGGGCAAATAGTCTGAGCCTGGTACGTCAGTGAACTCATTTCCATGCACAGTCTCGTTATCGCATACATATAAATAGGCTGTGTTGTCTTTGTCAATTGGGCTCCACTCCGCATATTTTGGGATATGGTTAAATTTAGATGACTTTGTGTCGATAACAATGTCCACGTCAAATCCTAATCTGCTCGCTTCCTCGGCAGCCTTCTTGGACCATCCACCTGTCACGGCATAAGCAGCCCTACCTTTCTTGCCCGTCTTCTTCGCATAATTGGCAATTAAGTTATAGGCAACAGAGGAAAAGCCTGAGGTTCCACCACCTTGCAAAAAGAAGACTTCATGCGTGTCAGGAATGTTCAACAACTTAGCGAAATTTGCCTTTGTATCGTCAATGATCTTGATGGCTGTTTTAGAGCGGTGAGAGATTTCGCCCACGCCCAAACTTTCGCCTTCGAAGGTCAATAAGTCGAGAGCAGCTTGCTTCAAGACATCTGTTGGTAACAATGCCGGGCCTGCGCCGAAATAGTTGGGCTCCTCGCGGGTTAAAGGGATCATTTCTTGTGCTTTAAAATCTACAGACTAAAGAATCGGTTGAATATATATGGGCGCGAACGTATCACTGACTCATCCTGCGCGGATCATGAATTGTGGCGACGAATGAGGATTAAATTATTTTCGTGACGAAACAACTCTATTTGCGGAGCCGCTTGATTTTGTGATGCAACTTAACGGACTCGAATTCCGGATTCAGTCAGATGAGAGTTCAGCTTGTCGAATGCCACTCACATAGTAGACTATCTCAGCGTCGTCCGTGTCATCGAGTAGACAATGAAATGCGCATGCGTAATTGTCACACATAAAGAGGATTACGGTCTGGCAAGTACTTACAATTTTAACAGCCAGACACCAATCTCTCAAGTTGACTGTCACGGCAACATCAGCTACTGCGCCATTCTCTCCATTTTTGTTCGGGCTTTCCTGTAGTGCGGCCGCTCTCAAGCTATCGTAGTCCACGTGAGAAGGCGGTTTTTGAATATCGAGCTTTTCGTTCCATTTGATACTTGTAGCACAGCTATCTGCCTCCTGTAATATGAATTTGAGCTCTCCGCCATTACTTTGGCTAGCTCTGATCGTCATTTTTTCGTGCACTGTAGAGCTCTTGAATTTTTCTAGCCTCCGATATGTGGCAGAGAACTCATGGGGAAGCTTTATCATGAGATCTATGCTTGGAAGAACAGGCTCTTTCAAGGTATCTGCAGCCTCCTTCAAAATCTTCACGGGTATTCTAAATATATGGTTAATTGAGTTAGCATTTTCCGAAACGCCCGAGTATTGTAGCGCTAAGTAAGCACCTCCTGAACTTTTCTGGCCTTCCTTCTTTTGGAGTCGTATTTTCAATTCGCCACTGCTAGCCTTTTCAAAATTTCGCAAGGCCTGTAAAAAGAGCTCAATGTTTATCTCAAGCAGAATCACGTTATCTCGGAGACTTTGAATTTCGATCTTCAGAAAAATGCTTCTCATGGGAAACTTGCACCATATTTGAGGCTCCTCATTTATTGATGTGCTATTAATCAGAATTGTGAGTAGCGCGTCGGGGCTAAACCGAAGAATAACCCGCTTGCGTAATGTATTGATGAGTGAAAAGCATTTTGTGAGGACTTCCGAGCTTTGAGTTTCCAATTTGAGCTTCATTTACAGAAAAGAGAAGAAAGACTAGTATAGACGCGATGTGCGCGATTCGCTAGCTTTTGCTTTTGAAGTTCTCGCCAGCAGCATGGCTCGAACTAAGTCTTGGATTGCGTTGTGCTGAATGGCATCAGCTAAACTCTCGCTCTCAATCTGATGTAGATTTTGACATATCCTCTCTTATATTCTTTTATACAATATCGACATACACCTACACATTTAGAGTTCCATCTATTCGAATGGAACATCCGCTCAAACATTCGAAATGAATTTCGGGAGCATATTTGAATACCCAGGAATGAACATCCGCCGTTCATAACCTGAAGTGTGCTGCTTAGTAAAAGACTAAGAAAAATAACGGCGCCATTCGCCCTCACTTCGTCACTCTTTATACAACTCTCATATTCTCAAGACTATTATGACAGAGTCACCCCTCAAAAAGAGCTTAGCGATAAATCTTTCCTTGGATGAGGTCTTTATAATCTTGCCTTTGCTGTTTCTGAGTGTCTCGGTCCAAAGCTCTTTGACATCCTCGAGAACGAGGTTGCAATGTCTGTCGAAGGCCTTCACCTTCGCGAGAAGTTTGTGGTTATTCCGGCAATATATCATCACTGGGGCCTCTTCGTTCAAAGCATTTTGAATAAGAGACATCGGCCCATATTTGAACTCGTATTCCTCAAGTTGAAGAAGCTCTGCTTCAGTGAGCTCCGAGCGCACGCGATCTATTAGTTCCCTTGATGGATTAGTATTTGCTTCGTGTTACGGGCTTTTTGGTGTGTTCTTACATACGCCATATTAGTCTGATGTTTTTATCACAAGATTAAGTTTGACCCTTTTCAGTGTTTGACCCTTTTCAGTGTATGCCCCTTTTCGATTGTCCCGCCGTTGCGCATCATCATCCTGCGGAGGGCTTCTTGCGAAGCGGAAACGAACTGCATGAAATACACGAATAATCACTAATAAAGTTGTGTTTCCATCAGACTATACGCTATCACACGAAATCATATAATTTGTATCTGGCTCGATATACATGCTGCATTTTTATCACTTAATTACAAGCGCCTGAATTGGCTCTTCATGGGTTTTTTATTCACAGAATATCAGGATATATGCAATGAGAAATGGAAGACGAACTGACAATAGCGAAAGTTGATGAAGCTGTTAGACTCAGTGCATTCTTCAAGAAAGCTTAGGCCTGTTTGCGAGAGGAGCTGATAGCTTGGAACCTCTTTTTATCACACTCTCAATTCGATCTTTCAACACGCGTGAACCGCAGACCACTTCCAATGTATGAAAGTCGATCTGTGCCTCTGCCTTTCCGATTTTTATAGTCGCACCCTTTAAATCCAATGCAGATATTGACTCACCAAATTGTGATTTGAGCAACGCTGATATCCTGGCGATTCTTGTTTCTACGCCATGGTCACTATGTGCCTTTTTAGTTTCATGCTCACGGACAGCATCCTCGGTGGGCTCTACCTTCACGTCATCATGTGAATGAAGTTTCGAGGTGAGTTTAACGGATGCAGGCGATGAATCCACATTGTAGAGAATCGCAACCACACTATCCGCCAATGAATCGGCCATTGCATTATTATTAACCCACTCGACACAAATCAAAAGCCCATCTGGGCTATCCGATTTGTCGGCTGTAATGTAAATCATATCCATGATCAAACATTCCCAGGCTTTCTCAGTCTCCTTGATGACATGTATATACCCAAACATTTGCTCAAGGTGCCATGAGATCAATGAAACACTTGCTTCTATCTTCAACTTGATGTTAGATTTGACAACAGAAGTTGTGAGTTGCGTGAATTCGTGTAGATCATTCATTTCCAACAAGTTCAAGTCAAAATCTTTGGAGATCAAAACACCGGATACCACTATGCCTGAGTTTACGAGCTTGTCCCCGAGTTTTTCGCTTGTTTCTTTTTCACTGATCGTTTTTGTGATTGACGAATAATCGGACTTTGGCTCGTCAGTCTTGTTTTCTGCTTCTTGATCTGAAATTTCAGTCTGATTCGGGTCCTTGCCCCCGGTTATACTCCTTTGACCTGTGCTCTTTTGTATATTTTGCATAAACGTCCTGATGAGCTTTGATTCAGCTTCTGCGAGTGAGCCGACAACTTTGGCAATTTTGGCACTCGTTATTCCAATTTGAAGATCTTCACAATTTCTCGGATTAAAAACTTTGACTTCCTCCTCTGTTCCTTTACGTGATGAGTACCTACTCAAAAGAGCAGACTTTAGTCTTCCCATTGGATTGCTATCGCCATGTACCAAAATAATTTTCTTTGGGGCTACCTCTTCAATAAATCCAGCATTCTGTTGGAAGTCCACGTGAGCAGCGAAAGATATCTCATCCACCGAAAGCCGACGAGGAATAGAAACATCAGGGTTTGAAATTGATGGAATCGCATGAGGTTCTGTCAAAATTTCTTTTGCCATAGTTCCTTCGACGGCATAACCTGTCATTATAACAGCATTTTTAGGGTCAGGAGCCCATCTCTCGAGAAGCTGGCGGGAGACCCCACTTTGAAGCATACCCGGAGAAGCGACAACCACACATGGCCCCATATCGTGAATCTTGTCGATACCCCTGATAGATTTGATGAATTTGAATTGAAAAGGATTAGACTTGGCAGAAGTGGAAGTGCTGAGCCTAATTTTCTCGTTCATGATGCTGGTGTACGTTTGGTAAACAGCCATACATTTTCTCGCAAGATCAGATGCATAATATATATTTACAGATTGAATGTCTTCGTTCATGGACCAGTACTCCTCCAAGATCAACAAAAGTTCTTGAGCTCGTCCCAAGGCAAAAACAGGCATTAACACGCGTCCGCCTTTCAAGATTGTCGAATGTATATTTTTCATCATTCTAGTTTCTTTTTCGAGTCTTGGCTCGTGAGTGGCCGTTCCAAATGTGGACTCGGTGATGAGAATGTCGGGTCTTTGAGGAGGCACCTCCGCCACTTTCAAGTGACGGTCTTCCTCTCTCGAGTAATCTCCAGTAAATAGTATTTTTACACCTCCTATCTCGAGAAAGTACATACATGCACCCAAAACATGACCAGCATGGTACGCAGTAAACCTTATTCCCTCGACTTCGATGGTGGAATGGTAATCGATTGTCTCAATCTTTTCGAACGACTTCATCAAGTCTTCATTTGTGTAAAGATTAGCTGAGCCTCCGCCGTTTTGTTGAGATTTGTCCATCTGCCGAGCCTCGTCTCCTCCTCCGGCCATAGATGTAACTCGCACGAAGTCAGACAATAACCATCTATAGATGGCTTTGGTGGCATGAGTCATGAACACGCGCCCTTTGAAGCTTGTTTGTTGCATGACGTAGGGTAATGAGGCTGCATGATCCAAATGAAAGTGGCTTATCAATAAGATATCCACCTTGGATAAGTCATACTCATCAAAGAAGGGCAAAGAATTCATGCCGCTGAGTCCAGGGTGCACACCTGAATCTAGCATGATCACTTTGTTCTTATATTCGATGATGTGACATGATCTCCCAACCTCATTGCACCCTCCCAAGCCAAAAAATCGGAAGTTTTCCGAGTCCTCAGCTACTGGTTTAGTCGACGACATCTTGTTTCGATGGTTAGGCAGAGTGGGAGAGCTGCGAATGTTTTTTTGAATGCAAGCGCGCACGCCAGTTAGCGTTCGCCTGAGTGCGTTCCATATGTAGCAAAAAGCGCCAGGTCTAATTTTGCTGCTTGATCTCACCAGCGGCAAGATTGTAAGTTATTGAGCATGACAACTTTCATGACTGCTTTTTAGGTGAGAAAGACATGAACCCAATGTGTACCTCGACAACCAAAAAAAAATATTGAAAAGCAAATAATATAGAAATCAATTCTCATCTATTTTTTTTTTATTTCTATTTTTACTTTAGAGAAACAGATGTAATGAAGAGTACCGCTTTAAAAATATCCAATAATTGTATGGTGTGGCTGCAATCCGTAGCCTCCCTGCGGTATACAAAGGGCGTCGGTATTCATAAGAACACATGGATCACTTGTGAAAGGAACCACCGTAGCACGACTCATTTTGTTGCTTTCTTAAATCATAAACATTCAAAACAGCCTCCGCGGCCTTAACTCCCGAAAGAGCCATAGCACCAAAAGTGGGGCCCATGCGGTTGCTTCCATCGACTTCGGCGAGTTCCATTCCAGCGATCACCAATCCTGGC
>JAJLZY010000094.1:0-44800 GCA_030564885.1 Metschnikowia kofuensis (nom. inval.)
CTTGACTTTGCCAACCCCATGAATCTCAGAGAAATGTTGGCGCCAACTAACACGTCTCAAGACAACTTGAAAAATTTGAATTGGTTTATTTCCACCGTCTACAAAATCTACACTCGTAGAATGGGGGAATCAAAGGATGCGGCTTCCTTAGCACGCCTTGAATCGCGAGATTTGAAGCGGCTTTTGGGCGAGACGCACCGGCGGGTCGATGACAAATTTTCTACGTTTTAACAAGGGCGTGCCAAGAGGGGTTGCCTTTGCCGTGGTGACGGCGTGAGGCGACCCGAGTTAGACACTAGGTACGTTTCTTGGGAGCTGGTTAGAGGTTTTTATATAATTTCGTTATAGTTTTAGTCCTTTAATCAGATAAATCCGACAAAAAAAAAAAAAACATCCTGCTTTCAAACACGGCACTAAAAGTTATCTCGAGCGCTGCTGTTTCACGACTTCAAAAGGTATTTGACAAACTCATTAGACCTCACCAAAGAGGATTCATGAGAGACAGAAAGATAAGCCAGAACACGATGGAATTTTTCTGCATGCTCGACCTGATTAAGATGGCATAGCGGCTTAGACAAAAAAACTAATTGCCAAATACAAACCTTTACAACCGCGGTTCAAATCCCGCGAACAACAAATAAGGTTTCTACGTATCTGAGGCGCTTTTGCTGTGGAACAGCGTGGGGTGCCTCCCGCCTAGGCGAGGAGCGTGGGATCCGGAGTGTGTTGTTAGGTTTTCTATAATTATATAGTTTTCGGCACTGGTTTACCAGGGGCATCCTTCAATACACATGAATCTAACAAAAAAAAAAAAGATAGGGTTGAAGGCAAGACTGATACATATGGATGGTAAATTGCTTCCTGGTATCTATCATTTGCGCCTTGCTCTTTTGATTCAAGATGAGCTTGGGATATAAGCTGAAAGGATCAGATCAAGAAGAGTTCGCATGAGAGCCATATGCATATTCTTTTCCCCTTAGCGTTTCCAAAATTGAAAGTGGTTCTCATGAGGATTTGTCGGTATATAGGATTTCCCGAAGTCCCTGAGCACGGAACTGTAACGAACACGATATTCGATGGACGCCAAAGGAACTGTTATCACCAGGAGAAAAGCTTAGGCTTTCTTGCTTCTCACGTGAAACCTACGGTATATACTCACTTATAAGTTCACCTGTGCTATATTTTACCTCAAGGTATAACTACAGCGAAGCGCATCTGGCTGCGTATTGTCATAAATTCTGATAGGACTTCAATGTTTTGCACACAAGAAAATTGCCTGCAAACCCGCACGTAGAATTTCTTGTAAGAGGGTTCATGCGGCAAGGGCATATAATGGTAAGAAAAATCGAGAATAAGACATCAAGGGTTCGCGCGCCCGTTTTTTACTTACTTTATTGAAGTGGTGTTTGCAAGTGCACACATTTGAATAACTGTCGAAGTCCTGGATGCCTCTAGTGTTTGCCGCGACGGCGAAAACTGCCTTGGTGATTGGCGCGTCTCTTGGTTTACTTGCAGCTTTGATATCAAATGATAAAATCGCTGAGCTAGGCGCAGAAGCACTTGAGAGTGGCGCAAACTACTTGCGAAGCCACTTGCAGAACAAAAAATACGGCCTTCGTAAGACTGTTACCGTGAAAGACAATATAAACTACAATGACAATAGAGAGCTGACGAGCGAGGTGACGACCCCTGACGCCACCGACGACGAAATTGATGATGAACACACTGTGACGAGTCATTGTTATCCCGCCGATGAAATTGCACGACGTTCAAGTGGTTTAAAAGCACTGTCGCAAGATACATTGAGTATCCGAAGAGTTTTGGACTGACGTGCACTGCCTCACGGGTGTTGAGACGAGGCCAATGCTAGTAATTTCGCGTGCTACAATTTATTGGCCAGGCGGTCATAGTGTGTTATGAAAATTCGATCGCCGAGGCATCACTAACTCTCGCGCCCCGAAGTGCGGTTAATTCTTGAAGTGAAGGGTGAATAAATTTGAAGGAGATTTGGGTTTTAAGTCAATGAACCAGTCCAAGCTTCATATCGGATCTTTGGTGCCTCACATCAAGCGATTTGATGTTTTGCCATGCCTTGCATATAAGCATAATAGAAACTGACCGATTTTTTCTCCGACTCGACCCTGCAAAAATTGGTTCAGTGATTCATCAGCGAGTTTTTAGGATTACGATGGTAATATATACAGAAATCGGCGCTCTGCGTTGCTTGCTTCAGCCGACAAGAAGATTTCTCTTGAACATCATCTAAGTCGTAGACAGTTAGAAAACTCCCTGAGCATCGGAGCATTTTCGGCAGGTCTAGGTTGCCCCGCGCTAATTGTTCCGAAAATTCGTTGCTGCGCGATTCTCACCCCACAATTCCGAGTATAAGAAGGATCATCGCTCGGCACGTTTAAACTAGATTTTTGCACCAAGCCATTCTGCCTGCTTGAATGATGACTACAAACCCATCTTTGGTGTTGAATAAAGTTGATAGTATCTCTTTCGAAAATTATGAGGCACCGAAAATCAGTGATCCCAATGACGTCATAGTCGAGGTGAAGAAGACGGGGATTTGCGGCTCTGACATCCACTACTACTCTCACGGGAAGATTGGAGATTTTGTTTTGACGAAACCAATGGTTTTAGGTCACGAGTCCTCAGGTGTTGTTGCTGAAATAGGGGAAAATGTATCTCATTTGAAAGTCGGAGACAGAGTTGCCATCGAACCAGGTGTGCCTTCGCGGTTGAGTGACGAATATAAGAGTGGCCATTACAATTTGTGTCCTCACATGAAGTTCGCTGCCACCCCAAACTCCAATGAAGATGAGCCAAACCCCCCGGGCACCCTATGCAAATATTATAAGTCACCTGCAGACTTTTTGGTTAAATTGCCTGATCATGTATCGCTCGAATTAGGTGCTATGGTAGAGCCATTGACCGTGGGCGTGCATGCTTCTCGCTTGGGAAAAATCAAATTTGGTGACAATGTTGTCGTTTTCGGAGCTGGACCCGTGGGTATCCTTGCTGCCGCAGTTGCGAGAAAATTTGGTGCCGCCTCAGTGACAGTCGTGGATGTTTTTGACAGCAAATTGAAATTGGCCAAAGATACCGGTGCCGCAACACATGTATTCAATTCAAAAAGCTCCGGGTCGCTTTCAGAAAACTTGCCAGCTGGAGTCAACCCCGATGTTGTATTGGAGTGCACTGGTGCTGAAGTATGCGTACAGCAAGGTGTTTTAGCTCTTAGGGCAGGTGGCAGGTTCGTCCAAGTCGGTAATGCCGGATCTTACGTGAAATTTCCCATCACAGAATTTGCTACAAAAGAGTTGACGCTCTTCGGATCCTTCCGTTACGGTTACAATGATTATAAGACATCAGTCGATATTTTGGATGAGAACTACAAGAACGGCAAGGAAAATGCCTTGATAGACTTTGAAGCGTTGATCACACATCGGTTCCCTTTCAAGGATGCCATAAAGGCTTACGATAGAGTTCGGGCTGGAGATGGTGCTGTCAAATGCATCATTGATGGGCCAGAATAGATAAGAAGTCGAGTAACGAATTACCGAGCACAGATTCTTTTCAACTTTATAGAATATCCATTGTCATGGAGATGTTTGCAAATATGTCATATATGTCGAGTAATTCCATTTCGCATGCTCATGAGTTCATTCGCGAGTTTTTTCTCCTCCAGCATCATATCTGCATCGCTCTCGAACTCGAAACTGAGTTTTGTGGAAGGTTCTAATGAGGCCGAATTTTGGTAAATAGCGTCTGAGCTGATACCATGCGTATAAGCGCCAGGTGAAAACGGAACAAGATAAGACGACGAGCTTGTCCATTTAGAGCCCAGTTTCTGAACAAGATCTGATCGTTGCTGTGAGTTATTTCCATTGTAAGGGTTTTTGACAGCTTCGCTCACCAGTTTGGTGAGCAGCGACAGCATGCCTTGACTCTCCTTCGGGAATTTTGATGAATCTGTCAAAAGGCTCGTTTTGTACTTAATGTACTTCAAAATTTTGAGGTATTTCAAATCTTCATCCATGGTTTCATCATCCCAGTCTATATCAGCTCGGCAATCTTCGAATACTTCTATAGTGTCATGTTCACTGTCATTTAATATCTCATTTTTCATTTCATCGTTGATCATCTTCTCGAATAGTATGGATTCGCGTGCTTGCTTTGCGCTCAACGGCTTGCTTGACTGTGGCTGATAATTAATAAAAACAGCAGTGAATAAAGATATACTTTTATTCAAAACTTGCAATGTATCGTCACTCATACTGCCTCCCTTTCTGGCGATTTTCAAATTACAGATAAGTAAGTACAACATTTGGAGCACGATCACTTTCTTGAAGTTGATCATAGTTAAGGACAAGCCGTTCAAGATCGAATTGAATGGGGAGTTGGGTATTGCCTTGCCCGGAAAACGAGGTTTCAGGCCAAGTGCTTTCCTTTTTCTTCTTGCGGAAAAATCATTGACAACAAAGCCGTCTTCATCGACATTAAGTCCATAGAATAAGGATTCTGTCATTCTGTTTTTCATACCATCCAGATGACTTAGATCGTCATAAATCTCAGGATGAGAATCTCCAACATGTTGGAAAACGATCAAAAAGTAAGCTAGCACCTCTCTTGATATATTGGCAATCTTTAAGTAGTAAGCAGGAGTGAGCTCTCGTTCTATGACAAAATTCAAATAGTTCATTGATCTTATCAAAAGATAGTGGAAGTTAAGTTGCATCTTGATTAATTGTGCGGAAGTCTGTGTGTCTGGCAAACCAGTCTCGAGGTAGTGACTTTCCGCGTCTTGGGGAATTCCGAATCTTTGGTATATGTTTCCACCATCGAAGGAGATTCGATAATACAAAGATGTATCATCGTTTTCCAGCACGCGCAAATCTCCAACAAGCTTTCTCAATGAGCCTATGCTTAGTCTTGTGTTCTCTAAGGCATATCGCCAATTAGAAAGATTTTTATCAATCAACAAAAACTGATTGTAGTTGTAGTTTAGATTCCCATCATTGCCTTCCCCATCATCATTGTTTAATATCCAATCGAGACGATTCGTGTGTATCTTTTTGTTATGCGACTCTGCATTATGAGCTTCAGCTTCTTGCCTGTCTCGTTTTAAATACTCATAGTAGTGAGGAGAAAAAGAAGACGGTATTACGATGTTCATAAGGTTCAAAAATTCAACACTCGGAGCAAGAAGTGTTATGAAGAGGTCGTCTAGATTGCCGTCATTACCTGGATCAAGTAACAGACTGAGCTTCTCAGGCGTGAGCTTGAAGTATCGATCTATGGTGACAGGATTGATGACAGTAGTATTGATCGTAGGCTTGAAACCAAATTTTAAGTTGAAGCACTTGAGTAAAATCTTGAAGGCCCAGAACACCTTGACTCGATCTCGACGCTGAGAATTGGAGAGACTCAAGTCACTAAAAAAGAGATTGTCGCAATTGAGGTTCACGCCGAGTATCCCAATGAAACTGTTGATGAGTGACAATAGAACTAATGACTTTTCTTTGTTGTTTGTAATGAGCAGATAGTGTAGAAACAACAAGTAGGTGTGCAATTGATTGACCGAGACATGAAACACATTCAAGTAAGGTAAAAAGTCGTATAAAGAACTCACCAAGTTCCTGTTTTCCATATTTCCGTGACGCATCGAAAAACTTGGCGATTTGTGATTGAGCAATAGGTTGAGATTGAGAGACGGATCATTCATCAGGATCATTGCGTAAATCTGAATAACTAGGACGAGGAATTCATTGACAATTTGATAGTCATTGGAAGACAAATTGAACCCATTGATGGTGGCATCGTCATATGTAAACATGAAAGGATACATGGTATGAAACGCGTCGTAGCCTTGCATAAACATCTCGTATTCAAAAATGGGGACGAATGTGTTGTAATTGAGAAAATATTGAGTAATTTGCTGATCTAGTTCTCTTTTAGACCCAAATAATTTTTTGAAATTGCTGACAAGCTTTATGAAAAGTTCATAGACATCAGTGGGAAGCTGCTCACAATCTGAATCTTGGTCCCTTAAGCACCCTTTCATTGTCAAAGGGTTGTAAATTACTTCCAAGTCTTTATTGTGATAGTTGTTGTAATTGGAATATGAGCGATGAAATAAGTATGAGTTTGGGTCATCAAGTAAGAAGTTATGAGAATTTGTGATTTTGAGGAAAGGAAGTCTCAAGTTTATAAGTAGATGGTTTAATTGTGACTCGAAGTTGAGGTTATCGTTTCCAATTACGATTCCATTCTCGTCAAGATTAAAAATCTGATCAATAGGATCGTTTATTTGAATGAACGAATTGTTAGTTTTGACAGGAACACGCGATATTTCATCTGCGCTTTCCTCATGGTCAGCCGTTTGGACAGTTTTGCCCAGCCCAAAGGGATGCTCCGAGTGAGGCCTGTCGACCTTAAAATCGTTAGAGCACGTCTGCGATTTGAGGCTTCTGATTTCTGCTTCTAACTCTTTTATCTTATTCTCTAAGTTGACGGTGTAACCCTTTGGAAAAGATCTGCGTGCCAATTTGTCAGACACTGTGCACTGAAATCCTACCGCAGCGCATTTGGAGCATGGATTGCCCCCGTCGCATCTCGTCTTCTTGATACGACAACGGTCACAGGCCTGAGAAGCTCTCAATCCTGCTTCCGTGTTGATGAATTTTGCGTTGAGGCTTGCCATCGTGAGTCAAACACGTTACGAAGTAAAGCGAATTCTGAATAAACTAAGACTGTAAACCCGTTTGGTTTTCCGGTTAGCAAATTTGGGGCATTGAAGTCGTTCCACTCAAAGAAAGGAGCACAAGCTTTATGGCTGAGCTGGCGAGGCTTTCAAAATTTCCACGATCCAGATGTTTTCACGGATGCTATTGCGTGCGATTAACCAAGATGCTGAAGCTAAGCCCAGAAAGGTCTCGGCCCAGCGGATGATCTTTTATAAAAGCGCGCGCTTACCCCAGACGGTGCCTCGGCTCTCTGGAGAAACATGCTCAATTGCGGGGTGGTATTGATGATACGTATGTGCAGAACCGTGTAAGAAAAACATGAATCTCTCATAACTTTTATTGAATTTGCGGAACGCATCTCACCACAATTCGTTCGCTAGCGACAATTGCAAGCACGTCGTATTCCATGGACTTTATGGCAAAAGGATGATCCCGGATTACGAAACTCAAAAGTCTGGTTTATTATACCACATGAAACTCGCGCACGCGCGACAAATATTTATGATGCTAAATGAATACAGCTTCGATGCCTTTCTACTAGTATTTGCCACCAGTTCTCTCTTTTCTCAATTCCTTTTCTTGTCTCTCGACCTCAGCGTCGTAAACAATGAAGTCATCCAAAGCTTTACCGCCAGGAACCATTGGCAAGACAGGAACTTTTTTCTCAACAATGACCTCCATCAACACGGGGCCGGTGCAGTCCAAGAAATCCTTGACACCAGCCTTCATTTCCTCTTGTTTAGAGACTCTAATTCCCTTAACGCCCATGGCTTCAGCAAGTTTCATGAAGTCAGGGTTTGATTGATGCGTGTGAGAGTATCTGTGCTCGTAGAAGAGGGATTGCCACTGCGTCACCATACCTTGCTCCTCGTTGTTCAAAACGCAAATCTTCACCGGGGCGTTTGCTTGCACAGCAGAGGACAACTCCATGAGAGTCATGTTGAAGGAAGCATCACCATCAATATCGATGACAATAGCATCTGGCTTACCGATTTGAGCTCCAATAGCAGCTGGCAATCCGAAACCCATGGTTCCCAATCCACCAGATGTGATGAATGTTCTTGGCTTTCTCCACATGAAGTGTTGAGCGGCCCACATTTGATGTTGACCGACACCCGTGGTGACGATGACTTCCTTGTTGTAGGTTTGGGATTGGTCAGAAATCTCTCTGATCAAGGTCTGAGGCTTGATGCGCGAGTCTGGTGTCTCCAACATGTAACTATATGGATATTTCTCCTTCCAAGCCTTGATTTGGCCCATCCATTCTTTTCTTTCCTTGACCTCATTGATCAATGGAATAAAAGATGCCAAGTTGCGAGTGACATCGCCCTCAACAGCCTCAGTGGCCTCAACCACTTTGTTGATATTCTTCGGACTGATCTCGAAGTGGATGATACCACCCTTGCCTTGCTCGGCAGCAAGCTTGGCGGCTGGCGCGAACAAGCTCACATTGCCGGTGACTCTATCATCAAATCTTGCTCCGAGAGCAATAATTAAGTCGGCATTTTGCATCGCGGTGTTGGCAGCTGCACTTCCATGCATCCCCAAGAAGTCCAATGACTTCTCGTCTTTCTGGTCAAACGCGCCCAAACCTTGGATAGTTGTAGTGACAGGAATTTGAGCCTTGTCGGCCAACTCCTTGAGCAATTCGGGACCCTTTGGGCTGTTGAGAATACCAGCACCGACATAAAGAACGGGCTTCTTCGCCTTGTTAAGAAGATTGGCAGAACGCTCAATAGCTTCCGTTGTGAACCTGGCAGTGTATCTTTTCGTGATTTGTGAAAGTGCGTTTGATGGCAATGTCGTATTGATTGGGATGGCTTCTCTCAAAATTGAGGCAGTAACATCCTTGGGCAAATCCACCAACACAGGACCTGGTCTTCCGCTTGTAGCAATTTCGAAGGCCTCGTTTATTCTTTTTGGAAGCTCGGCAACATTTTTGACCATGACATTCCACTTGGTGCAGGGCCTTGAAATTCCAATTACATCCGCCTCCTGGAAAGCATCTGTTCCAATGGAGGTCGTGACGACTTGGCCTGTGAAAACCACCAAAGGAACTCCATCCATCAAAGCATCTTGCATAGGAGTGATGACATTGGTGGCACCAGGTCCAGAGGTGACCAAGACGACACCAGGCTTACCAGTGGCTCTGGCATAGCCTTCCGCCATGTGACCAGCACCTTGCTCATGTCTTGGTAGGACAAATTTAAACTTTTCTGAGTTGTAAATGGCATCGAAGACAGGCAAGATGGCTCCTCCGGCGTAACCAAAAACTGTGTCGACGTGATGCCTTAACATCATTTCATGGAAAATTTCACCACCAGTTAATCCGATGAACGAGTCATCCATCTCATTGCCTTTTGGTGCTGGCTTTTTTATTTCCGAAGGCCCTTGATCAAATGAGGGAGCCGGCTGCGGCCTTCTATTTTCTGATGTGGTGCTATGGCTGCTCACTGCTTTTTGACTTTTCGATGTGCTGATCAATCTTGCCAGCCTTGCCATGCTGACTGCGATTGGCTTCAGACGGGCAGCAAAAGCTGTGGGATTTCTTCTTATGCTGCGAAGCATTTTGATAATCGAATATGTTTGTGGGTATGGGGTGCCGCTAAGGTTGTCAGAAAAAAATGAAGTGCGAGACCTTTAACAAATGACAGCGAGGGCAAAGTATTTATTTGATGAAACTTTTTCGGCTTATAACTCTCTGAGTCAGACTTTTTTTTTTCTTTTTTCAAGAAAAGAGACTGCATCGAGCACCTTTTGCACCTCGCACCAACGGAGCTTTGGCATCTAGAGTTCTCCATACAGTGTCCGCTAAAGGTCAGCCTTTACTGGCGAGGCTCAGAAGAAGAGTGCTGTACAATTTGCAACGTGTGTTCCCCTGGCTATTAAATAGTGAGTAGGATGTATATTGTATTGAAAAAAGCGTGAAGGACCTGATCCGCCTCTGCATGGCTCGATGAAGTTTCCTCATGGAAAGCCTCTAACTGCGATCACGCGCTGCTCTGTCTAATCGGTCTTAATAGAAGCGGTGGTGGTGACGACGAAGGACAATAGAAAAAGGAACGTGGCTCATACGCGCATAGGGCGCGCACCGGTACCGGCATCACTTGCGCACTCGCTAGTTCGCAGTGTCCTTTACCTGGGGCGCCCGGCGCAATTCTCTCTCTCGATGAAAGTGCTCTCCGAGGCGTGCGCTGCTCACGTTCTGGGTGCGGCAGAAATCACGGCCAAAGATATCGGCCAATTAAAAATGAGTAATAGCTGTATAGTACGCGATTACTACTAGTTTTGAGGGATCGCCATGCGATTAAAACAAATAACTGTCCACCCATTATATATTTTTATTCGTGTTCTATGATTCGTAAAGATGCCGTTGCTGGCATTGTTGTTTCCGTCTTGGGACTCGCTCATTAGTCTTGTTTCTCGGAGGCCACGACAGAGCGGTCATCTGAGGATCCTTCCACCGCCGACAAAAACTCTCGAGGCTCAGGCGGAGCAGAGTTTGCCTCGTTTGGCACGCTCTGAGGGATCCCCCAATCTAGGAAGTCTCTTCTGACCTCGACGTAGTCATATGCAAACTCACCGATTTGGTCCTCATCGACGCCCATTTCCTCGGCATCGTAGTCCACCCTCAACTGCAACCCTGGAATCTTGTTCATGACAAAGCACAAAACGGCAGTAACCCCGGCAGAGTAAGCTGTGGTAGCCAAAATGTAAACAACCTGGATATACAATTGCTTCCAGTTATGGTCAATCCAGCCCCCCGCATGGTCGGTTACGTTATCGTACCCAGCCACTGTAGAAGAGCCGAATATTCCGTTGAAGAGCAATCCAATCATTCCCGCAATTCCGTGCTCTGCCAATACGTCTAGCGAATCGTCAACACGACATAAATATTTCAATTGGGTCAGGAAATTGCAAATAATTCCAGCAACAATACCCAAGATGACGGAAGCCCAGAGTGGAATGAAACCAGACGCTGGTGTAGCAGCCACTAGACCTGAAATACAACCCGAGCACAAGCCCACCATCGACCACTTGCCTTCCAAGCGGAAGTCTAGGATACACCAAGTAACCGCACCAAATGCACCCGAAAGGTGAGTGTTCAACATTGAGTATGGAACTTTCACGGAGGCATTGAGACATGAAAACCCATTGAAGAAAAGCCATCCAAAGTACAACAAGGAAGTACCCAAGAAAATCGTCGAGATATTGTGGGGCCTATAGTTGATCATGAGATTCTCATTTCTTCTGCCCAAGAAAGCGGAGTACACAAAAGTCGAGACACCCGATAATATTTCAACGGGTCCACCTCCAGCGTAATCGAGAACACCCCCACGCCACGTGGAAGCCCATCCGCCGCCCCAGATCCAGTAAACGACGGGAGAATAGACAACAGTGGCCCACAAAAACAAAAACACCAAGGCTGGGATAAAACGACCACGCTCAGCGACCAAGCCTCCAGCCATAATGGCCAAGGTCACCAACAAAAACTGCATCTGGAAGATTGCAAATGCGATTCTTGGGTATGCATTACCTGACCCATTTTCCCCTATGAGATTTTTGAAACCAAACCAGTGCAAGTTCCCAATGAAGTTGTTATTTGAAGACGAGAATGCGAGCGAGTATCCCCAAAAATACCACTGAAATATGCCGACAAAAGATGAACCGAGGACAATCCAAATCATGGATAGAGCAGACTTTCTCCGGGACAAACCAGAGTAAAGGAAAGCTAAACCTGGTACCATAATCCAAATCACAGAGGATGCGATTGTGAAAAGTAAGACGTAGCTCGAATCATATTCGTCGTTCTCTGTGAAGAGTTGTCTTCTAGAGGCGACCATCGTGAGTTTGGCTGCTGCTTGCGTTCGATATGCTCCAAATTAATAATATAAGTGGTTTATGGAATTCGCTTTTCTTCCGTGAAAGTATGGGAAAGACAGGTTTCGTCTAGATCAAAAACAAAGAGAAAAAAACCCTTTGATAGATGGAGGTGGTTGTTTCGTTGTGTGAAAAAATTCCAGGGCCTTCCTGAAAGCTGAGTGCATATATAAACGAGTCAATTAATTGGATTATGAGGCGTTAATGGCGAGATGCCCGCAAGCATTGCCATTGTCTGCGCAGGAGAACCAGAGCAGAATACGTACCGTGTGCAAATTTCGTAGCTCCGATGCAGTACATCCAGAACGCTCATTCGACAGAGATTATAGATATGAATTATGCTTGTGCAGGATACTAGCGTTTCTTATAGCGCGTTGTTCTTACCTATAACTAGAGCGCAGTAGGGTAAGCATGTGCCGATAGGCTCCTATGCCAACTGAAAGAATGTCAGCGTGATCAGATGCCTCGAGCTCAATGTGGCTCAAGCAGTAGCAATCCTGAACACGTTCATATGAATATGTTATTTTGAAGCCTCATAGTCTTCTGGTCGTGGATCTGCTTCATGACATCACTTTCATCAAAGGAACTCGACAAAGCTTAAAAATAAAAAGACAAGTTTTTTTTTATTTTTGTCTGACTTATCTGATCAAAGGACTAAACTATAACGAAATTGTATAAGATTTTCTAGCCAGCCCCCAAGAATTGTACCTTGTGTCGAACTCGGGTCAACTCACGCCGTCACCACGGCAAAAGCAACCCCTCTTGGCACGCCCTTGAGTAAAGTCCTATCGAATTGATGATAACATCAATCACCTCGGCCGAAGGAAATTTCTTGAGTCAGATGCTCACGAATTTTGCCAAAGTAGACTATGCCTGTTTTCGTAACAGTGAAGACGCATGTTCATTACTCTTGCAGGTTGCGGTCACTATACTTTTCAACAAAATGGATAGTCTCAAACCCCACCTCCACCATAATAAGAATGATAATTATCCATTCCAAACGAGTACCTTTCTTCTCGTTCAACACACTTAGGAGTGCGCGTTGCTCCTCCGTCACGTAGTCCAACTTACGATTCATGATTGATATTCTTGGCTGTATATCCAAGCGCCGACTAACGGACTCATATATTCTTTCTAGCGTCGGCTCTGTCCAATACAAGTCGGGGGTCTCGATTAGTTCTGAGTAAAGATTGAGTTTACCGCGAAGAAGGAAGAGATTCCCGGTTAACCTTAAAACGTCAGATTCTTTGGAGGTCATTTTTAAGCCACCGCTCAAAAGCTCGCTATTTTCTCTTGTTATTTGAATATGCTTCTCGAGACTTTCCTCAAGCACCGAGAGCCTAGTAGATCTCGAGAGGCCCATAGCGAAGGCAGCCATTTCTAGCTGCTTTTTCTCAGACGACAGTCCCTGTATCACTAGGACGTCACCTTGCATGAAAGAGCATTCTTCATCAAGGGTGCCCTTGTCGATCTCGACATAATCCATCTCTTCGCTTTCCTTTTCCAACGTCGCCCCGACGGATCCCATGAGTGTGGGTATGTACGCTCGCAGCATCTGCTCCTCCGTTAGACCCCAGCCCACTAATGTTCCATTCGCAAGTATCATTATATCATGCTGATTGCTATCAAGCGTGACTCGCCAGTTGATAACTTCATCCACGACGAGGACGCTATAGTGAAGCCCATTTTGCTGCAAAATTACGCTAGCCCTAGTCAAGTCTATATTTTCTCCCAAAGTTATGGAAGTAACCGGCCTCACGTATTTTCTGAGATCGCTTGGATCTACTTGTCGATTGTTGTACTTGGAAAGCAATGACGATATAATGGAATTTGTTGCCACTGCTTCTTTTTGGTTTGTTCTGCGCAAGCTTTGAAGCACTGGCTTTGGATGTTTCTTTTTGGCCGCAGACAATTCAGCAACATATTGCGACTCGAGACTATAGGCACGCAGAGAGAATCTCAAAGCGACCCTCGACAGGTGAAACACACGAGCTAGACTGTTTCGTTTGAGAGACATATTTTCAACAGCTGATCTATGACGCGTGTTTTTCAAGCTGTACATGGCGAAGCTATATACAGTACAGAAACATGTATATTAATTGCTGAATCAAAGTGATCCTCAAGAAGCTTTTTGTAAAATATTTTCAACAGAATTCATGAGGCGTTGACAGTTCTAGATGACTTTCCGGCTGTCTTGAAGCGATCGGAGTTGAATTGGCGAGACTGGCTAACATAAAATGGAAATCTAAAACTCTAGCTGAAATTAAAACGCCTCAGCTTCATTCGCCTTCAGATACTACAACAAGCGTATTTGTTTTTGATTATCCACATCACTATCTGTCTTTTATACAAAGACCGAACTAATCGTTTAATGACTCAGGTACCTTACTGTTTAGGTCTTAATCCTGCTTGACGCCATTTTATTACTCGTATTAAGATGAAGGGCATCGACACGAGATAGAATAAGATCATCTGAAAAATAACCTTGAATATTCGACAAACTAAGCTCATACTGATCAATACTTGATAGTCAAAGCCATCGCCTTTTTTATTTGCGGAAGGCTCTGGACCTCAAGTTGACTTTTAGGTGATATCCGTTTTCGCAGCATCGCACAAGACCGCTCTCGGCATTACAACTCATGCTGTTGAATACGTGATTGAGTATAATACCAAACGAAATGATGTTACTGTATACGATCCAGCCTTTTCTTCGTTCCCTTTATTTATCAACGTAGGTATGCGTTGCACAAACTATCTTGAATAAAATCTTCACCTCTAGCGCCGGCGAAAGACCTTCTCGCCATTTCCTATTTTATTCTACTAAGAATTCTCTAATGAAAGACACAAATGACAATCTTTGCTAGACTAATTCATCCTTAGTGTTGTTCAGTCTTTCTGTATTGTTGTCCCCTTTAGAATAATTGATAATGACATCCCTCCAGATGGAGATTCTGCCTAGGAAATATCTATTGATGTTCTTGTAGACTCTCCCCTTTCTGATATTATCCTCTTTAGATACTGAACAAACCTTGGGATACGGTTTAAATCCTGTCTATTTTTCAACCAGATTTTTAAGGCAACTTCCTGATCTGTCCTTCCATCAGACTAATGTAGAGATGCATGCAGAACTAAACTTTTACCTTTTTACACCGTCTGACCTACCGCTCTTCACATGCAGTAACGCAGTTTTGGCCCCTCTTTTCCTATGTTTACATTTTGTCTCAAATGGACAAATGATGGTACAGGACACGACAACTTCGAGTTTGATCACATCCTCGCCTTGATTTTTCAAGATTTGCTCAAAGTTTCGAATTCAACCTTTTTGCCCAAAGAAGCTCATTTAAAGCTAAAAATCCTTTGAAAACCGCGTCAACCTTGTTTCAGTTGTAGCGTAAACATAGCCGAGTGCAAAGAAGTATTCTCTACTCTGCTAATTCTGCACCTGCCTGCCCATGTCGCGACATCCTTTTGATGGCGAGTTTCTCTCGCTTCGGTGTGCCTTGATTATGCCCTAATACATTCTGTCCTATTCTGAATTTCCAATATCGAAAGAAGTTTTGACTCTTCAATATAGATATGAAACCGATGTGTCGTAAGTTCAGATACAATGACTAACCCGCGGAGAGGGCTCCTTCGAAATTCATGACATCATCAATTCTACGACGTGGCATAAAGCCTTCGCACAAGAGGCTTTTTTGAGTGGAAATAATAAATCAGACACAATGTAAAACAAAGCACTTGAGCATTTACATTTTTAGATCAGTTAAAGTATATTGTTGATGACATTTGGAACGATAAATAATCGCTGGCGATTGTAAGCCTCGAACTGTTGCTCGTCGAAAGAAAAGTAGTATGTCTCCGAATTCCCCTTGGAGGCTATGTATTTTAGGCGTCCGTCACAGAGACATTTTTTCCTCACACAATGTCATGTTTCTAAATATATTCCCCGGTCTCAGAGGGAAAAAAAAAATAAAGATATATATTCAAATCATTATCAGGTGCACGAATTCCCAGCAATAATTTTTCTCTTCCTGAAAACAAAACTTCTTGCGCCTTACCGACTGTCACTTAACTGAACAGAATATCATGTGGTATGTAAGACTAACTCATTTCATCTTTCTTTTTTTTGTATGTTGAAGACGTGTTTCTAACAGCTTAGTGGAATTTTTGGTTACGTGAACTTTTTGGTCGACAAAACCAGGGGGGAAATCATAGACAATCTCATCGAAGGCCTCTCCAGATTAGAGTACAGAGGCTATGACTCGACTGGTATTGCTGTTGATGCCGAGGAGAAAGGCACATCCCTCATTATCAAGACTCCTGGCAAAGTGAAGATTTTGAAAGAAGAAGTCAACAAGCAAAACATCGACAGATCGCAAGTGTTTGACAATCATGTTGGAATTGCGCATACTAGATGGGCCACCCACGGACAGCCAGAATACTCCAACTGTCACCCGCATCGCTCGGACCCCACTGGAGAGTTCATCATTGTACACAACGGTATTATCACGAACTACAGGGAGTTGAAAACATTGTTGCTCTCAAAAGGCTATCAGTTCGAGTCCGAAACCGATACCGAGTGTATTGCTAAGTTGTTCAAGCATATTTACGACACCAACACTAAAGCGGGGTCTTACTTAGACTTGAACGAGTTGACGAAACAAGTTTTGTATGAGTTGGAGGGATCATACGGCTTGTTGGTCAAGTCTTCTCACTTCCCAGGTGAGGTCTGTGGAACCAGAAAGGGTTCTCCATTGTTGGTCGGTGTCAAGACAGAGAGAAAGTTGAAGGTGGATTTCGTGGATGTTGAATTCCCCGAAAATCAAGACAATTTGGCCATCAACAATCCAGAAGGCAACTTAAGAACCTCTCAGTCGAGAGCTTTTTTTGCAGAGGACGGTATCCCTTCGCCTGCTGAATTCTTCTTTTCTTCTGATCCCGCCTCAGTCGTGCAGCATACTAAAAAAGTTTTGTTCTTGGAGGATGACGACATTGCTCATGTTTATGATGGAGAATTACACATTCATCGTGCCAAAAAAATCTCCGCCAACGAGTCTACCCAAAGACAAATTCAGACTTTAGAAATGGAATTAAACGAGATCATGAAAGGACCTTACACGCACTTCATGCAGAAGGAAATTTTTGAGCAACCAGACTCAACTTTCAATACTATGAGGGGTAGAATAGACTTTGAAAACAACACTATCAATCTCGGAGGATTGAAGGCTTGGTTGCCCACCATCAGAAGGTGCAGAAGAATCATTATGATTGCTTGTGGAACCTCTTACCACTCATGTTTGGCCACTAGATCAATTTTCGAGGAATTGACTGACATTCCTGTCACTGTTGAATTAGCCTCCGACTTTTTGGATAGAAAATCGCCTGTGTTCAGGGATGATACTTGTGTCTTTGTTTCGCAGTCTGGTGAGACCGCCGACTCAATGATGGCCTTACAATATTGTTTAGAAAGGGGTGCTTTAACCGTGGGAGTGGTCAACTCCGTCGGCTCCTCCATGTCTAGACAAACTCACTGTGGTGTCCATATCAATGCTGGACCTGAGATTGGAGTGGCTTCCACAAAAGCGTACACTTCCCAATACATTGCGTTGGTAATGGTTGCTCTTTCCTTATCTAATGACTCGATCTCCAAGAGAAATCGTCACATTGAGATCATTGAGGGATTGAAAAAGATCCCTGAACAAATAAAGAAGGTCTTGCTTTTGGAAGACAAAATTAAAGAGCTTTGCGACGAGTTTTTGAATGAGCAAAAGTCATTGTTGTTGCTCGGAAGAGGCTACCAATTTGCTACTGCTCTCGAAGGTGCTTTGAAGATCAAAGAAATTTCATACATGCATTCAGAGGGTGTTTTGGCTGGTGAGTTGAAGCATGGTGTGTTGGCTTTGGTTGACAAAGAGTTGCCTATCATCGCTTTCGCTACAAGAGATTCATTGTTCCCCAAAGTTATGTCGGCCATAGAACAGGTTACGGCCAGAGATGGAAGACCTATTGTTATTTGCAATGAGGGAGATGATGTCATGAAAGGCAAGGCTTTCGCAACTTTGCACGTGCCTTTGACAGTCGACTGCTTGCAAGGTTTGTTGAATGTGATTCCATTACAATTGATGAGTTACTGGTTGGCCGTTAACAGAGGCATTGACGTGGACTTCCCCCGTAATTTGGCCAAGTCTGTGACCGTTGAATAGATTACCTGACACGATACCCATTTAATACACACCCTATTAAAAATGATCAGTTGCGCTTGAAGTAGCCAGATGAACCAAGCCATGCAGAGGAAAAGTCAAAGGCTTTTTCTCCCACATCCAAATACTTCTTGCCGTAGTAACTTACCAGCTCATTGCCAATGCTGTCCAAATCCGGGCTAGATGTTAGTATAATGAGGTCTGGGCCGTCCTGTTCAAAATAATAATTACATACGTGAGGCCTGTGTTTCGGCGAATCCCGGCTAAGAGGGAGGATACAACTATTAAGTCAAACCCAATGTGAAGAGATTTAGTGATGGCGCCCTGTAGTTAGTAAAATAATCTTGAACCTGTCATCATTTCGATGAAACCTTCTCGGCGACAGATGCGAAATAGAGTCTGAAATACTTACCATTGTTTCTTGTCGCCGTGTAAAGATGTGATTTCAATGAATTTGCTCTGAACTCAAGTATTCTTGTCAGTGATGTGGAGTGAAGTTTTGCCCCTTTGAATATTGTGATCGTTGTGGAAGTGACGGTTTGCCCTGCAGTCCCCGCGTTGCCAGCTGAAGGGGAATATCCTGTGCCCAGACTGAAAGGGTCTTCACTTCCATGGCTTTGCAAAGTCCTGAGCTCACCATTTGATTACGAGGCCCTCCCCTCGAAACATGCACATGAGAAACATTACAAAGCATTTGGTTTTTATGGTGAGCGCTTGCGCGAGCGTCTGAAATTGTGTATTTGTGCTTGGCTAGGGATTATCAGTGTGTTTCTGACACGTAATTTAATAATTATAAAAATCCCAACATTAGCAATTACCACCTACCAAAGATCGTCGTGCTTCTCATGCAGAGCCGTTGTCACAAATGAAGAACCCGCTTTTCGAAATAGATGGACAGAAACGTTTATGGGGCGGCACAATAGCTTAGACAAACGTCTAGACGCGGATTAAGCGTTTGCCCAATGGAAATTCGACACCTCGATCATTTGTCAGTCAGTGACTGTGAAATGCTCTTTGAAGGAACTGAACAAATCAAATTTGATAGTCAATTCTCCTCGTCAACTCCTCGATTGTTAAGTAGTAGGCTGCTCATTTCGCAACTTTTCGAATACGACCTTTGAACAAACTTTTCGATATGAGCGCCAACTAAGTTACAATCTCTTGGATTCCATTGCTTACCATATGAGCATATTGCTCATTCATAATTTACAAAGGGATCATGCTTGATTGTGTGATTTTCTTCTTGGGAATGTTGCTACTGGCCCCAGATCGCGTATACTTGGAAAGGGATGTAAAGCAGGCCATATCTTGTTTGGGTTTTCTTGAAGACACAACTCTTGACATTGAGCCTACTTTTTTCTTCACTCATTTCCGGCTTTATATGTTTTTTTTTTTTTTTTTTACGTCGGCGAGCTCATGGACCTTAAATGGCTGGCTTTACATGCTATCCGGGTAACCTGCGCCATACCAGATGGCTCTGCAGGTCTCGCACCCAAGCATGAGTGCACCTCGACAGCTCTTTGAATCAGGAGGTAACACGGATTTGGCGACGTACTGCGCTTGATTTGCTAATTTGGTCTCGGGTTTTAAGCTTATCACCCCCACCGCATACGGTCCACCATAGCCCATTATGTCTGATAGATATAGACCGCCCTCTGGCCCGAAGGGCCCCAGAGGTCCTCCTCCTTCACAGACCAGAAACAATTGGGGTGGGTCTGTCTCCAGACTGCATCATCGCGGATCGCCGGCTCCTCCACGCCATAGAGAAAGGGATATATATAGACCAAGTGGAAGCGACAAGCAAAGCTCGGTGAACCAGGGAAGTGGCACATCGAGAGACATGGAGAGACCTAGTGGCCCCTCGAGGTATAGAGACAGCTCGAGCAGTAGTCAAAAGAGATCTTTCCCTGAAAGCAGACAAAGCAGGATTGCAAGCGCCCCAATCAAGAGACGTGATATCAGTCACAGAGACGTTGAATCGGGGGCTCGCCCCAGCAGAGTGGAGGATGGGTCTTCTGCAAAAAGAGCTGATGCGATCTTAGCGAAAGCCCCGAAGGGGCCGCGGCTAGCCGGCGTGCCCGAAAAACGAAACAAAGATAAACTTCTTCCTAATGGATCAAAGTCAAAGTCAGTGACAGGGCTTCCGCTTAGTCTGAAGAAATCACGCCTCCGTCCCGATCAAATATATCTGGTGTATAGCACGAGAACTTCCGATTTGTACAAGCGAGTTCAGCAGGTTGGCGAGGGGACCTACGGAAAAGTGTACAAAGCTCAAAATGAAGTGACTGGAGAAAGCGTGGCTATAAAGAGACTAAGACTCGAGACTGAAAGGGAAGGCTTTCCTATAACAGCCATGAGGGAGATCAAGCTCTTACAGAGTTTTGAGCACCCCAACATCGTGGGGCTTTTGGAAATGATGGTTGAATATAATCAGATCACTATGATATTTGATTACTTGAACCATGACCTCACAGGCCTCTTGACTCTTCCCGATTTGCTGCTCACGGAAGGACATCGCAAGATGATATTTCAGCAGCTCATGACTGGACTTGACTACCTCCACAAGATGCGTGTGATACATCGTGATATCAAGGGTTCTAATATTTTGCTCAACTCCGATGGCATATTAAAAATTGCTGATTTTGGGTTGGCTCGAAACATGAAAGTTTTGAGGGATGGCGAAAGCCCCGATTACACCAATAGAGTTATCACTATCTGGTACAGACCGCCAGAGCTACTCATGGGATCCACAGACTACGGCAGAGAAGTTGATATTTGGGGCGTGGGCTGTCTTTTGATCGAGTTGTACACCAAGTTGGCAATTTTCCAAGGTGCTGAAGAAATCTCTCAACTCTATAAAATTTACGAGGTTATGGGCACACCTTCGGCGGAAAGTTGGCCAGGAATAGAAAATTTACCATGGTTTGAGATGTTAAAGCCACAAATCAAAAGATCTTCGAGATTTGAGAAAGACTACAAGAGTCTCATGACCGAGGATAGTTTCGATCTCGCCACAAAGTTGCTACTGCTCCATCCGGCCAAGAGATTGACAGCTGATGATGCATTAAAGCATCCTTACTTTCATAACGATCCTCAGCCAGAGGATTTGAAATTCATGAAGAGCATAGTTGGGGAGTGGCACGAGTTCGAAACTAAAAAAAGAAGAAGGGACGAGAGAAAAAGACAACTGGAAATCAAAAGTATGAAGCGAGTGGAGAGCTCGCTCCCACCCAGCCTAGGAAGGCCGACACAGTTAGACTCTCCTTCCTTTACGACACGCTCTATCTCTGCGACACCTGGGGACAAAGTTGAAAGTAACATTAGTGAGTCCCCCAAAAAGGTGCAATCTTCCGATCTTGAAGAAGTTAGGTCGGAGGCCAATGGGGAAATTGCTCACGGGATAGCTTCGCCGCAGAACAAAAAGGAAGCAACGGCTCCATGGTCTGGAGAGAAAGCCTCGCACGGGGATTTGACGAGTCATCGGACCACGCCTGACAAGGAAGATTCCAAAGCTTCTTAAACCTTACAGACGTCGTACGCAAATCGTTTTGTTTTTTACGAACTTGAAATTACCTTATTCTTTCGTGAGAGGCTCGTTTTCGCTACCAAAAAGCGAATGCCTACACAAATTTAAGATGCATGCAACTATCGTTGACCACCTCGCAAGGAATTGCTTCTTCTGAGTCTAGCGACTGTATGTATATTACTCGAAAAGAAGGTCTGATAGGTATTTAGCCACTTAACCCGGATTCGAAGCACAATGTTCTCTATTGCGCGGGCTATGGGAAATATCTCGAGTAGTGAACCAAGCAAGGTCAGTCAAAATTGAACGCAAGCAAGTCAGGCGATTTTATAGTTGACAGTAAAAATAATCTCATGACATCTTCAACAAAAAAGCGTAGCGTCTCCGCGCTCGAAGTAGGATGTCTCACGCGTTCTCAAAACAAGTTCGATTTATGACTTGCCCCACTCGTACATTAGCGCGCTCAAACTCCTCCTCCTCCACGCCATTTTACAATGGAAGAAATTTGGCGGGGCTAGCGTGTTGATGTGTGGTTCTTGAGTGTTATCACCCTAGAGCCAGTCCATTAAATTGGTTTTGTGGTAAGCGGAAAGTTTCCATCGCAAGAGTTGTAAGCTCAAGTCCGATGCAGCAATTTTTTCTTCCGAAAAAAAAAAAAGAAGAAAAATATGACTTGTCATGAGCTTTCGTGATTAGTATGCACGGAACCGCCTGTCGCATCCGAGTTGCGCCCAAACTGTCTGACGTATGCACCGCGATTGCTCGAAGTATTGGCTTTTCTATGAATCGCTATAATTAGACGCCAAAACCACCGTCGAAGCCAAAATTCCAGAACATCACACAGATATTCTTTGTTTGTCTTCCATATCCGCCGGAGATAATCCAGAGCTGCACATACTTTTTCATTAGACGTTACAAATGGGCGCGTGCACTTCAAAAGAGTCTTCCAATGCAGAAGGCACAACGCTAAATACCACGCTGAATAAGCGAACTCAGCAGGCGAAAAAGCTCGATGAAAAGGCAGCTAAGTCTGATAGAAATACCGGAGATGTGCTCGTGGAACAGTCGACTGACTCTGGTGTACCAAATGGTACGCTGAAAGATACCTCAATCTCGAATGCATTGGAACAGAGTGGGAATTCAAACGGTAATGGTTTGCTGGCAAACAACCCCAGTTTAGTTCAAACCAATGAGAAGGACGTAAAAATTCTTTTATTGGGGTCAGGGGAAAGCGGAAAGTCGACGATCGTCAAGCAGATGAAAATCATTCACAAAGACGGGTTTTCCGAGGCCGAGGCCTACGACTACAGACCTTTCGTCTACAAAAATGTCTTGGATTGTATCAAGAATATTATAAACGCTATCTATGAATTAACTCCGGAGCTTGTTGCTCCAAAAGGAGTTCATACGTCGCTCGAACCGGAGACTTTAAACAAAGGCAAACATATTTTGGCGCATGAAGATTTACAAGCTATCTTGAATTATGAGAATTCAGTGAGTGCTGACGACACCTTCAGCCTTGAAATCGCATCAAAAATAGCGCTCGCTTATTCATTTCCTGAAGTCCGTGAATTCATCGCACTTAATCAGTCGAAATTCTACCTCATTGACTCCTCTGATTATTTTCTATCAGCCGTGGAACGCATCGCTCAGCCGGATTATGTTCCGTCGCAGGCAGATATTTTGAGAACTCGTAAAAAGACTTCCGGTATCTTTGATTTCAAATTTCAGATGGGCAGCTCGAATATCCACATGTTTGATGTCGGCGGACAAAGGTCGGAACGAAAAAAATGGATTCACTGCTTTGACAATGTGACCCTCATAATTTTTTGTGTTGCTCTTTCTGAGTATGATCAGGTTTTGCTCGAGGAAAGCTCCCAAAATCGCTTGGAAGAGTCCCTCACCTTATTTGACTCTGTGGTAAACTCACGCTGGTTTTCGAGAACATCGGTGGTTCTCTTCTTAAATAAGATCGATGTTTTCGCCAGCAAATTACCCAACTCACCGCTAGAAAATCAATTCCCGGATTATAACGGCGGGGATAACCTTAATAAAGCTGTGAAGTACATATTGTGGCGGTTCACTCAAGTGAATAGGTCTGGATTGAATGTTTACCCTCATGTGACGCAGGCAACTGATACATCGAATATTCAATTGGTTTTCACGGCTCTCAAAGAAACAATCTTAGAAAACACATTGAGGGATAGTGGGATATTATAAGCTAGATGGTTAAGCCTTAGTCGCTGACAGCGAGTAAAACATGACAGCTAGTTCTCCCGTCTACGCCTTCTTGAAGAAATATTTGCAAACTCGGATGTATAGCCTCAAGCGCTTGAACGCAAGTTGTTTTCATACCAATTAAAATAATACGACGTGGGAAATTTCATCCTATAATGTAGCACCCCTGACGTGCATAAATACTTCAAAAAATTAATCGAGCCAAGATTCATCGTTCAAAGTCTCGTGTAAAGCCTGGGTTTCCACATCACAGCTTGTTTTCACCTTCTTACTCTTTCCGTTCTCTCGATTCTCTCTTTGCGCCTTCGCCTCCTTCAAGCCTGGCAGTGTCCTTATCAAGTCCGTGACCACGCCCTCGCCCTCGCCCGCGCCCTCGCCCATCTCTATGACTGCGTCCACGGCTGCGCCCGCCTCCACGACCACCACTAGGACCATGTGACGTATTATCTTCTCTATGCGACAGACCTGGCTTCAAGGGCTGAGGCATACGAGTTAATTCAGACGTTGAAGCAGTGCTACTCTCCCGATCTGAGGGGTCTTTCGTCTTGGTCTCAACTTTTCTGGGCGGCACTCTGTCGTCTCTCTTTTTTATAACATCTGTAGAAATGTCTGTCAGGCCCGACCGGCTTTGACGTCTTCTTTCTGACTTTTCGAAATTTCTTGACATACCAGAATCATTATGTGAAGTACCAGCTTTCGACGCGTCATTTTTGGAATCAGAAAAACTACCTCTCGTGGACTTGTTCTGCTTGAAGAGCTCTGGTGTTGACTTGTTTGAGTGGCGTCTGGGTTTTTCTTGTGCTACCGTTTGTGTAGAACGGTTGCCTTTTGGCACGTCTGGATCTGAAACATCAACCTCTTTGGTGAATGTTTTTTTGTTCCTCAGTCTTTTTGTCTCACCCGGCATTGTCTTCACACGCGCTTGCTTTGATATTTCTGTTCTTGTGGGTGGGTTCTTCGAGTCGAGACTCGAGTCAAGCGAAGAAAATTTCCCGTGATCGTCTGTTGCAGCATAGGTTTCGCCATCGACGCGAGTAGGCTCATCCTGAACTAACTCTTCACCGACGAAACCAGTTGCGGCCAGAGATTTGTTGTCATTGATAGAGCTCGTCTCCTCGTTGGCTTTTTCAAATACAGTAAGTGAATTAGCGGGCGCCGGTGTCAGATCGACTGGCTTCTTCATAAGAATTGTAGGCTTTCTCGCTACCGTTTTTGGAGTGGAACTTGCGGCTCGCGTATTCCCTGTACGATCTTTAACCTTTGATTTGCTGAGAATATCTGCCAAACTTTTTTTAGACCGAGAGGAATCTGCTGTTTCGCCATGAAAACCATTATTGACGCCCCATGCATTTTTAAGGGCAGAGGGTTTTTGAGAATTTCCAGGGGGAGCTTGATGAACGCCTTCTACCCACGGAGCCGTGAAAGTTGTATGTTTCAGCACTATCAATTTTTTTTCGATTTCATGCTGGCGAGCGAGTACATCCACAGGCTTTGCGTGACCAAATGGATTCGACTTAGGTTGGATTACCAGCGAATTATCTGCGCCATGTGACTTGTCTAGAGTGTGATTCGAATGGCCTGACTCCCCGCTAGAGATTCCACGACTCCGTAGCTGTGGTCCGAAATGATGCTTTGGCTCTGGAATACTATCCAAAGGCATGCCACCAGTGGGCCTGCCAATGTGAGCTCTTCCCGCACCCGCATCATTAAATGAACCACCTCGAGGTCTGCTGGAAAGAAAAACCTCCTCAACTCGCAAAAGGTCACTTTGATTGCTCTGGTTGAACTGCATGCTGTGTTGAAAGTCATTGAAGTCAGCAACCTCGATTATGACTCGGCGAGAGCCCTTGTACACAACGTCTTGCCATTTTGCGACTTTATTCTGACTATCAAAGGAAGGCAACTCAACAAAAGCTATCTTCTTAACGATTCCCAGTTCCATAGGTTGTGAGAGCGGATCAAATAGAATCTTAAACTTAGTCAAAGGCGTGAAACGACTGTGAAATAAATCAGTGATGAACGCATCATTGCTAGTGACTGGAATATTGGAGAGCTTCACTATATACGGTGGCCCATTATCGAGAAAGTTTGACCTGCTTGATCCGTAACGACTAGTTCCAGAGCCAAAGTGAGAATATCCTCCGTTTCCATGCCCCTTGTGCTTTTCGATCGGCACTGAGATCGACGCCATGTCGAAATCCTCATCGGCCCAGGATCCACCATATGCTAAAAGCAAGTTAGTACCGTGCTTTGGTCAATCTTATAAACCAAGAACGCTTGGTTCAAAATCTATACATACACTCGTCGGAGAAGAACTCTTGTAAGGACATTTTTTTTGGAGGCGCTAGCTTGGTTAGTATCATCTGGAAGGGCAAAAAGGAAGTTGAATGTTAATGCTGCAAAGACGCATAATGAAGCCTGATTTAAATGCATGCTTGACAAAGGCAAACTTGAAACCTGAATATGAATGGCAGACCATGCACTGGTTCTGTGTCTAAAGGTGGGGTTCCGGGGTCAAGACGCGATGTTCCGAGAGAGCACCCGCCACTTCACTCGACAGAGTGATATTTGGCTAGCATGGCCGATTAGAACTCTCAATGCAAATGACATTCAGCCGAAACATACTCATTTTTGATGATATACAAAGTTGATTGAGGGTAAACCGATGAAGGATGCTGTCCTGAGGTTCAACCTTCTTAGTCGGCATTGAATGCAGGACATTGACGTTTAATGGGTCAAAGTCGCTTCAAATCAGTTTCGATCATAGCCAAATACAAGAATGATTTGAGTCTTTTGACAAATAATGTTTTTGTACTACCCGTAACTAAAAGATTTAGCTTATACTGGTATATAACAAATGTTAAAAGCCCTTTGTTGAGATACAGCATCAGGAAGTGTTTTCAATCTTCCCGATTTGATGTGATCACAAATCAGTGTAGCTGTCATACGAAGTCCTCCAGTTCGCGAAGAACCCCGCGAAGAATTTAGTTCCTAATCCAATGTCTTTCGCACCAAGAGTGGCTCTGATAGAATGCATCGACAACTGGGGTATGCCCAAATCAATAGTCCTGGCACCAGTCTGAAGCGATATAGAGGGACCTATGGTACCTCCAGAACGAGAGTCGTTTCTGATCTGGAAATACTGCACTTCATCACCATTATTTCTCGCCAATTCCTCCACTAGTGCCAATCCCACAGAGTCAGTGGCCATATGACCATTGGGGTCTAAAGAAATTGTGATACCCTTGTTAGGTACGGGTTTATGGTGCTCTAAGTAGACGCTGGAGAAGTTGGGGTTCACCAAATGAATGACATCAGCTGACAAGATTATGGTGTTAGCATAAAGAACCTTCAAGCTCTCTGAAATGTCAGACAAATTGGGGTTGTAATACTCGGAAGCCAGTACACGAGACACAACAGACTCAATCAATTGTCCTTTGGCTCCTTGACGTGTTGCAGAGCCTATTTCTTCATTGTCAAACAATGCCACCAATGCAAATGAGTCAGAAGCAATCTTTCCCGCAGAATCAGATTCAAGTAATGCAGAAATCGCGGCATACAGACAAACTCTGTCATCAACCCTAGGGGCAAATACAAATTCCTTATCCAAACCTCCTCTCACACCCTTCTGAACATCGTATAATTGAAGGTCCCATTGCACGATATCTTCGACCGCGACTCCCGCTGAGGAGGCGATATATCTTAGCAATTTCAAAGAGTGTTTGCCGTACAATGGAGCGGTCTTTTCTGCCTCTGTCGGCTTGATTTCTCTTTGTAGATCCGAAAATCCAATGACGGGCACGGCCTGTGTTTCCTTGTTGAAAGGGCCCTGTGAAGGGGCTCCAAAGTGAGGGGCTAAGGAAGGAATCTTTGCAACTGGATGAGGCGTGGAGTCCACCAACTTCTGAGTGATACCTCCAGACTTGGGGTCTTTCACCAATAAGCGACCTCCAATAGCCAAGTCCCTATCCCACCATACAGGCTCTAAAGTCCCCGCATATGCTGCAACACCTAGCAAGTCATAACCCTCAGTCTGGGGCTTATTAGAATTGGGTTTCAATGTGACGGTCAACGAGTCGATGTGCGATCCGATGGCACCAACGCCCTTTTCAGGTGTCCAGTCAGCGCCAACCACGAAAGCTACCAAACTGGACCCACTTCTGTATGTGAAATACTTTCCTGGCTGAAGATTTATCCATGACTCTTTCTCCGAGAGATAGCTGAAGCCAGCATTTTTCAACTTGGCAGAGAAATGGTTGACGACGTGATAAATGGTGGGGTTCTCGTAGGTGAAGTCAATATATTCTGCTGCGTGGGAGTCAAAATACTTGTCATCATAGTTTTGCGGAAAGACTCTTGGCTTGTTGATTTTGGAGAGGAGTTGTTCACGAAGTTCCGGGCTTCCTGCTCCGTCGGTGTCTTGCAAAACCTCGTTAAGAGCTTTGAGCAATTCTTCGTAGCGAGACATCTTGACTTACGTAGCTTGTTGCTTTCCAAAAACAGTTTCAATTTACTGCTCAAACCACTTAAATTGAGTAACTATGCCTTAATTATTCTTCGTTTTTCTCGGTAGTGCACTTGTACTGAATCGTAGGGAATAAAAAGGACGAACCTATTGCCGGCACCGGTGCCGGGCTCCGGTATTTAAATTGGCGCCTTATCGCGCCACATGATACCGTGGCTGTCGTACGCATGCGGAGCCAGCCAGCAAGTCACCAGACGATTTGACATACTGTATAGGCCAAAAGCCATGAAGCCGTTCGAACACACTGCGAGTCGTGTAATTTAATGGTAATTTTTTCATTCCCTCGAATAAAATTTTGATCAGGTGATCTGTTATGCAATGTTGCAACAAATTACGAGTTTAGTGCCGACTTTAAAGCGCGTTCGAGGCTGAGGGCCCTGGAACCGCGCAGCAGACTGAGGATCCGATAAGAAACGGTACATTTCATCATCTATACGATGTGGGACAGTGTGCTTTCATTCGTAGGACTCCGTCTCATCGAAAGTGCCAAGATTATCAAATAAATGGATAAGTTTGTGCTGCGAAGGCACGTCTATCACCGTGTATTTTATATATCAAGTGAGTTTCTCGTCTCTCGCTTTACTCAGGCTTCGTAGCTGCAAAAGTAGCTGCCACAATCAATGGCCAGACTACTGTCACATCCGCATAGACTTTCACGCTCTTTGCATCGGCCTTGATTTTCCCCCACGATATAGCTTCATCAGGTCTGGCCCCGGCGTCCGAGCCATCAAACTCCTGGCCGGTGTTGATATACACTGCCCAGTCGGCACCATTTCTCATGAGACAAGCATTGCAAATGTGATGTTTGATCAAACCGCCTCCCAAGATGATCATACCTGCCTTGAAAGCAGCGATAGACATGGCATTGATGCGACGGATGTCAGAGACAATGTCGAGGCGAAGCCTCTCTGGGGATGCCTTATAAGTGTGAAAAAAAAGCATATCACCAATAGACCCATCAGTAATAGCTGGGCAGAACACAGGGATCTTATTTTTGTGTGCCCAGTATAGAACAGACAGTTCGTCGTTGATTTCTTTGCCCAATCGGTCTATGAGCCTCGATGGTGTCCAAATCGCGTCAGAATCCGCATTCAATGATTCGGCGCCGAGTTTAGCAGCCTCTGTTTGCTGTTCTTCCAAAATCTTGTCTAAAACAGGAACTATCCAGTCTTCAAACTTACAGTAATTGTCGTTCGGGACGAGCAAGTTTCCAATTCTGTTGAGACCCTTGTCTCTCAAGCTTTTGCCAGGAAGACTAAACTCCCCGAGGTAAGTAGGAGCCAAGACTTTGATTAAATCTTCCTCGATACCACCGGCAGATGCCACAATGGCACTCACTTTCTTATGTTGAACAAGGTATCTCAAGGTGTCTCTGATCCCAGAGGAGATAAGATTTGAGGTGAAACCAAGAAAAATCGTAGCTTTTTGGTGGCCCAGGTTGTCGAACTCTCCTGTTTTCTCATGCTCCGGTATTTGATCAATATGCTCTCCACGCCACGAGCTCATTTCATTAATTATATCACACGCAGTGCCGACAGAGGAAGCTTGAAACCCCATGGTTTTCATCGATTTAATTAAGTCAGTGGCCTTCATATTGTAGGCATTGTCTTTTGAATAGTCGATACCTGCAACTTCAACGAAATCATCAGGAATAGGCTCGGATTGCTTTAGGACAGCATCTGTTGCCAAAGAGGGCCGGCTGTTATCTTGTGCCATATTGATTTCCTGTTTTTCGGCGAATAAAGAAAAATACGGGCTCATCATGAAAGCGCACGAAAATCGGGGCATCATCGGCCCACCAGTGTGAGCTCGCAAACATGTACAGGGCTAAACCTCTTGTAATTAATTTTGATGGATTTCTTAAACGATTCGATAATTTATTTGCTTTAGTGACGACACCCAAGCAAAGAAATCCTGAAAAAATTGAGTCTTGTGAAGGAGAGTTCGGAATACTGAAACTTCACAAACATAAAACACGGTGCTTTTGCAAATGTGTTTCCAGATGTCACAATTCCGAAGGTATTGAAGGAAAGCAGATTTCTACACCAAATTTAAGATAACAGATCAAGTCATCAGTTGAGACAAAGAATGACGTGGCACACAACTTCAAGGAGGAAAGACAAAAAATACAGCGAAAGCACTAGTACATGCTGAGCTATCATGTTATCAGTCTTTGGACAAAAACATCCTCGTCTCAACACACTCGGAATTCCAGTTCGGACGCACAATCACTATGAGCCTCTTTCTAGCGATGACTCTTCCACCTCTACGCCCGAGATAAATGTTGAATGTAACTGTGTCATCTAGTATACAATGCTATTTTTCAAACTCTCTCGCTCACAGCAGGCTCCCATGATGAGCACTTAGGTCTGGCAGTATTGTATGGCACATACGCCCCTCTTGTAGCCGTCAAATTCATTTTATGCTTTTGTAAAGGGTATGCTCTTACGGCTTTCTCCTCCTCTGGCAATTTGTTTGGAGGTGTGTTCGTGCCGTAGCCTAGCCAGTAGTGCCAGCCTGGTTCGACCTTCGACATATCAACGCCCCAGTCAGCATACTCGACCCATCTTGTTCTCATATGAATCTCCTCCGGGGCATCAGTCTCATAGTATTTGTTTCCCCAGTCATCTGTGCCCACCAACCATCCTCTTTTTGTGTCATTATGCACCTGTATCTGCCAAGCTGCTCTCTTTATTCCAGATGCATATATGTTCTTTATGGTACGAAAAATCGATGTAGACATTTTGGTGTTTGTCTTAATTTGCCAACGCTCTCGTTCTCGATCGTGTAGTGAGAAAATCACAAGTGCTTGATTGGGTAGCGCAAGGCGTAGTGCGTAAATCAAAATTACAGCGTAGCGAAATCAGGAAAGATGTTGATGTCTATGCGTTGCACGTCTCAAAATTCAAAATCACTTTCTAGAAAGTTATTCGTTTTCTCGAAAGTTTTTCCTTTTCTCCAACCTTAGGTAATTTAAGCTAATATCAATGAAACCTTGCGAACTAAATACAAAACCCCAATCTCGTAATGTCATCATACCTCTCATATTCTGTTTCTAGCCGACCTCTCTATGAGGGTGCTGACGTCTTCCGCATCCAAAACTACACCTTGTTCGGAACATTTTGCCTTTGCTTTCAACTCAGAACATAAGCCATCGATATCGATCTCGGTGTACTTTGGATGTGCCGTTATTCTATCCCAGATCTCAGAGCATTTCATGGTATCTGCGGGTGCAGGTACAATTTCATCTTTTTCGTCCTCTTCTGGAATGGCTGGACTATTAAAGCTAGTGACCGAGGAAGCTGGCTTGTGGCCATCCACGAGCGAATTGTTCCGAGAGCTTTCCGAACCAGAGTAGCTGGATTTAACAAACTCATTGAAATTGAAGTCTGTGTTCACCTGATTTAATGGATCGTAAGCAGACTCTTCGTTAACAAGTCCGGGAAGCGAGTCTACATCAGGATAGCTTTGAGCGTTTTTCTCGATAGGATCGTTACTCAAGTTACCGAGAGCTAAGTTGATGTCAAAATTTGCATCGTTGAATAGAGACATCAGATTTCCTCTCGCGTAAGAATTATCCAAAGAAAAATTGAACGAGGATTCTCCGGTGCTGTTAAACAAGGGGTCGGGTAAATCCAAATTTGGTGTGAAGAGTGATTGAAAAGGTGAATCTGCATTTGAGAGGGGAAGAGGCGCCGCTTTCAATTCTTGACGAGGGTAAGACTGACTGTCCCTGTGATACTTGGGGATAGGTTTCTGTCTTGTACCACAAGCTTCGTTAAGACTTGCACAAAAGGGATTCAATTCTTCCTCAAATAAACTCGAAGTTGTGTGGCGCATATTCACCAGGCTGGTGGACGGAACGGAATAAGCATCGCTTGTATTTGACTGTGGCGATACAATGACATTCTCATTTAGAGGTGAGTTTGAAGAAGAAGATCCGCTCGTTAAATCCGGAAGATGGTTACTGGAGGTATTGGAGCGTATCTCCGAATCTGCTGATGCACTTTTTGCCCAGGGAAAGCCCACCGTAAAATCAGTCAGCGACAATCCGCTCTCACTCGATTCGCGTTTTAATTTTCCATGTGAAATAGGCTTGAGGTCCGAAAAGTCAGAGTGGCCTCTATAGCGGCTGAGCTCGGACTTGAGAAGTTCGATTTGGGCCTCAGCTTGCAATTTGTCATCTTCCAACAGGTTGACTTTGTCCTCAAGATCCTTCATTTTTCGTTCTTTTCGTTCTCTGTAGGCACGCTGAGCCGCTCTATTTTGAGCTGTTCTCTTCGATTTAGGCTCAGTTTCGATCGGTTTACGGCCGGGTTTTGTATGTTGCTTCTTATCATCGTGAGACAGCAAGTCGGGAGACTCCTCGTCTATAGAGCGTTTAGTGTCCAACATGAGAGTGGTGTCGAATGTGAATGGTGAAAAAGTGTTTTCAGAGTGTGAGAGAGTTGAAAACTTTCAGTTACTCTCGAAGCGGTTCAAGTTGGCTCTCCCTTGTGAAATTTCAAACTCTGTGAGTGGCACTATTGCTCCTGTTCTCGGTGGCAAATTGGGTCTCAAAAGGACAAGGCTTCAGTGTACTTGATACGTATAGCCTCAAGTGACGATGTCGACGGGTCAAAGAATAAAATTTACTGGATTTGTTGTATGACCAAGAAAAAAGAATATACTCTATAGAATTAGCACGGACGCGGGGCCAAATAATTTGTTTCACTCAAGAGTTGCGCATGCGAGGTGCCTCCTCTATATATGACTGGCTCTTCTGTTTCATCCATGAGAGGGGTGCACTAACTGCTTAAGTGCGACATCACTCGAGTCGTAGATCATTCTACTGACTGCCGCGGACGTGCAGGACCACAGCTGAAGAAAAAAGGTCGAAGTAGGTAGCTAAATCATCGCACTTTGCCAATAACAAAAGCTTCTGACTAGCTTTTGAAGGTCGTCATTTTTTCTAGGATCCTTGGCCCTGGCTTGAGTTTTGCATCATCGAGTTTGGATGCTCGGATTTTGGTTGCTCTAAGTAGTGAAGCGTACCGAGCTCCCCGCATTTTGATGCGCCAATTTTTTGCATGTCAGTGCACCTCGCAGAGGCGCGAGCCCTCGCGCAGCAGCTGCTGACAAATCGATCAATAGAAAATTCTTCGCAACAGCTTGAGGTGTGGTAACAACTTCAATAAGAGTCTCAGGAATGAAATTCTTCTAGTCTAGCCATGGTCTTAACGACAAACCAATACAGCTGAATGAGTTCCACAGAAGGGCAAAGATATATCATCGGCAAGGGCTGCTAGCTACTTTGATCCAGGTATTTTTCTTTTTTTCTGCATGGGGATCCATCCAGACACCGAGACCGGGCATGTATCGGACTTGCGCCCCATGAAGGAGCGCCGGTTGAAGAATACATTGAGTTTCTACCTTAGCTAAAGATTTGATTATCGCAATAAAGGTCATTTAAAAGTTTCACGAGATATGGCCTGGTAAATTCTTAAAGAGCGAAACAAGCATTGGCGACGTGAATCCGGCGAGCTTGCCAAAATCGTATAATCTACACACTTGGAAAAATGAAGCCACCGAGTCTACCACGTGAGAGAGTATACGGGAAAGTACGGAAGACATCCGTCAACGCGTTTCACTGCTCGCGCTTCAAACCCTCTCGTCTCTAACAAACTAAGCTGTGCCTTATACGCAAGGCATGTTTTTTTCAACTTGTTGAAAAATATGCCAGCTTTGCAATCGCCTCCAATTCTCGTTCTTTCCTTCACAGCAGGTTCGAGGTCCAAGTTCCGGCAAAGCTCCTCACAGCAGCTCGAAGCTTCATCGAGCTTGGCCTTGACAATGCGGACCAGTCGTAAAAATTCCCCATTCTTCTCGCTTGTGGATACATCATGTACATTTAGTGTAGATTTTTTAAATTCGAGATACGCCTCATATTTCGGGACCTGTGGTACACCAACAGATGACCATGGTTTCATGCGTAAATCATAGAGCTGCTTGGCAGAAGCCAAATGCAGTGAGCTTTCTCGAGGGTTGCAAGCCGCGGTCAAAACGTCAATAGCCATTGAAATACTTAATGCCAGCAAGGAAAAGCAAAGTTGACTCAATGCTGAATATTTCCTAAGATAGATGACGTTTTTCGTGAGAACAGGGGCAACATGATCTCTCATCTGGATGTAGTCGAGCTTGAGTGCTTCCTTTTTCGGTCCGGCCTTTGTGCCTTTAATTTTTTTAGAAAGACTTTGTGTCATCATGAGCTTTCCGTTGTTTATTTTGATAATTCTCTCCGTGATTAGCTCATATGCTTGTGAGCACAACCCAGAAATGAACCAATACATAACTGGGGCCTCATCGAGATTATAAAGCTCAAGCTCAAAGCCGCTGAAAGCAACATCGATCATAGTGTCAAGTTTTTCGAGAAAAATGTAAGAGCTGATGCCAAAAGCGGGCTGATCAGGAAATTCTGCAGAAAGCTTGTCTCCTATGCCATGATTGAAAAGCTCTGCCTCTATTGTTTCCGCATTGAAATGCAAGGAGTCCCATAAAAGAATGCTTTTATTATTGATTTGGCGCTGGCGAGACCTGTTGTTCCCGTACGAGCCCAATTTGTGGAGTGATGCTGCTTCTAAGTCATTCAAGAGCTCAGACATTTTGTTGAAGCAATCTGCCTTCATACCTTGTGGATCCTTTGTATTTTGTATATTCCATTGAGTTGGATTCATGATAGTATTTCCGCAAAGCGAGATTGTATCCAAAAGTCGTGTTGTAATGGAGCCCAAATTCTCACTCAGCCCTACAACAGATCTGTCATCGCGAATGAAAAAAAGCTGAAAAATACCTCTTGTCAAAGCTCCCGCGTCACTGGCCATATCGAATCCAACATTGTACCGCAAGTATGTCTGGAGTTGTGAAACATTTTTCATCAGTGTAAAATCCCGTATCATTTTATCGATGGCGGATAACAATTCACGCATACCCAGATAAGCTTCAACTTGTCCTATTTCGACATTGTTTGACGGAAGGTGCTTGTTGTCACAGTCAAGTTGAACTAAGCGAGAAAATGCAGGCGCTGGGACTTCTGTAAAACGGTGGGCTGAAAGCAGACTGACCACTTCGAGAATCATATCTATCTGTGCTAGACCCCAGGATTTGGGCTCCCCAAAGAGTTCTATATCGCGATGTATCACATCTTCCAAACGTACTAGGGACTTGATAAGCATAAGTTGCTTAGTCGCTATTGCAAAATTTGAGTCAGCTTCTAGGTCTGATTGCTGACGAAGCCAGAGCTCTGCTTCTTCAATTTCGGCGCATACGACTTGGGGCGAGATTTGTGTGAGAAAATCGAAACCCATGGACCTCGTTACAAGATCTTCTTCATCATAGAGCACGCTGGTAGCAACATGCAAAGAAAACCCAATAGTTTTTGACATGCCGATTACAAAGGCGCGAAGAATGGTATTGACCAAAAGCGAGCCGTTGGAGGCAATGATATCGTGGTCTGATGAATGCAACCGGGGATTAATGAAGTTTGTCTCTTTAAGCAGACCTGTGCGACGATAATTTTGTAGAAAGTCAAGCATGTATCGACAGCTGAGAACTGTCACCAGGAGCGACAGCCCTGAGAGCCAGCTCATGTAAAGGATGAAAAGCTTGTTCATGATTGAAACTACAGCCAGGAACGACTGTTCAGCGGTCGCATCAAAACTGAGTTCTTCTTCGCTTAGATCAAGAAGTCCCGTATCGAGACGAGAGTTTCCCATTTCTAAGGCGCGAGCACCTTCGAGCATATCAAAATACGTAGTCAACTTGACCTTACCTGGCTCCATCTGTTTGACTGCATCGAAGAATCTCGCTGTGACGTCAACATACTTGGAATCTGTCGACAATTAGTAAAATGACATTTGTGTCGCTTATTATCATGACCGAAGCAAGGTGTGACATACCATTTTGAGTATGCATCTCTCTTAGAACTGGAGTAATGGCTCTAAAGCTTTGAGTGGTCATTTCTGACCAAGGTGCTCACGCGCTTTTCAAGATAACTGACATCGACTGGTGTCCTGGTGCTGCTGAATTATTTCCGAAAATATTGAATCCTGATGATTCACAAAAACAAAATCTTTAAAAATCAGCGAGATAGACATTCTGACATGCTGAACGTATAATAGGAATATCCTCGGCTTGTAAATCCTTCAGTGTTCTGAAATTTAAGAGGCACTCATGAGTCTTTCCCTGCCGTATACACACCGATGTCAAAGTTTTTTTTTTTTTTTTAAGCTTCATGCCTTAAGACCCTAATATCGTATGGAGGGAGGAAGACATCAGCCGCCGAACAATTTTGCGTGCTTCCGTCATGGAAACCATTAGAGGCTAGAAATGTACGCGCCTTTAATTTTACACTTCGCAATGACAACTTACCGAAGAAGGGTCAAGCACTGTTCCCTTGATCTCTATAGCAGACTTTGATTGCTCAGGTAAATGAGTAATGTTGAGATTTTGCCCTAATATTCCGCGAGCTAATGAGATTGAAATTGCACTACTCACTGAAGCTTTTCACGAACTAAGGCAGGTGCTGGCAACACGTTTAGACAAGTAATCAGAACCAAAAAGAATAGTGTCTCTCGCATGGGACAATGTGAAATTCTTAGGGCTCAGTAGAAGTTCTGGTTAGACATGATAAATGCCCAGCACCAGCTCATGATTCGAACACCTCCTCAGTGTTGTATGGGTTTGACTCCACGATTAATTGCACATTTAAATCAATGGACTAATGTTTCGAAACGCTGTGAATCCAAATTTTTGGCCTCAATCACTTAATTGCAGTATTAAGATTTTGGCAAAGTCAATAGAACCCTCGATCTACATCTTGAGAACGAACATAGCGTCCAGCTCAAGTGATCGTACGTCACAATTATGGCAAACATGATCCTAATCGAAATACACCAAGCAAGCGATGTTCTAATTTTGTTTTGAATAGAGACAACACATTATATGGTGTCACTGGAGGGATCAAGACCCTACCATCAACGAAAAGCTATGCAGAAAAACCTATAGTTGATCTCAACGTTGGCACAGGTGATTGAGAAGGCGCAAGCACTCCCTCACGGAATCTCCCACAGAGGATGTGACCCCCCTCAAAAAAACTTCTGCCCATAACCAATATCAGCCACTTGAATAAAATTGACTATATGTCATGGTTCCGTAAAATATGTTCTCCCAAGGGCCCGTGATCATAGTTCATTTGACAAGGCGGCAAGACGTCCATTTGTCTTTACCTCCTGATTCCTTAGCAAATTAACCCTGTTAATGACAAGCCAATCAAGATTTCTAAGAATGTCAAACAAATTTTTTTGTAGGAGCTAGTATCTCCCTTGAAGGTATGAAAGCTCGAAAGCCTATCTTTTACACCACAAATTCACGATCTCGCACTCAATTGTAGAGGTGGGTAGCTTCTGATCGCAATGGCAGCGTTTCGAACACAACGTGCATTCAAATCGTGACTCGTCAAACTCATCTTCATGAAGCGGTTCATAGGATCCGTATTTGGATAGATGAATGGCGGTGAAACCATTTTGCTTAAACCATTCTTGTTTTTTTTTTTTTTGTATTTTTGTCTGATCCATCTGATTAAAGGACTAAAACTATAACGTAGATATATTAACCCCTCTTATCATCTCCCAAGGAACGTGCCTAGTGTCAAACTCGGGTCACTCCACGCCGTCACCACGACAAAAGCGACCCCTCTTGGCACGCCCTTGTTAAAACGTAAACCATATTGTCATCGAACCGCCGGTTGCATCCACTCCCAAATTCGGGACGAAAGTGAAGCTTGTCTTCCTATTTGCTGCAAACATGTATTGACATTCAGCATGTTAATATAGAATATTCTATTTTTTTGCATTGGGACTAACAAACAGCTTGTGCTGTATATAAATTTAACAGGTATGGCTTTCACGAAAGGGGTGGTTGGTGTAATGGCTAGCATTAATGCCTTCCAAGCATTAGACATGGGTTCGATTCCCGTACCACTCAAATTTTTGTGTGACACTCCCGAATTTTTGTTTTGCAACACTCTTTCTTGGGAATATACCTGTCAGCTTGCTTCACTTGAGTCGCCTTCACAAAATTGCAGCGTGAGAGCTTTGACAATTTTTTTTTACTTTCTGTGCACTGTAACAGGTGCGGGCGGCGAAGAATGAGTCAAATAAGAAAAAAGAAAAAAAAAAAAAAGAGGAACGTCTTTGCCGTGATAACGGTGTGAAATGATCCGAATCGGGCTAGGCGATATGTACTACTCGAGCTAATAGATGATTGGTTTAAACGTTTCATCTTTCTATCAGATGAGTCAGATAGACTACTCAAAGTTACATTTAGGAATAGCGAACGAATAGATGGTGCCAGCCTGAAGAGAAAGGATAAGTTCGCGAACACAACACAATCTTGCAAAGTTTCCCACTATACAAGAGCGTGAGGAATTTTGATATCCTGTATATGGCGTTCATTTGTTTATCTCGGATCAAGAATCTTTGTGTGTCGATACTAGCCATCTACAATTTTTCAAGACGATGGTGTCCAGCAAGCCCACGCTTTCGCTTATAGCGAAGTATACCAATCTTTCTGAAATACAGTCAGCCATGGCGCATGTTTTTGCCGATGCACAAATGACGCTATCAGGCCACAGAAAATTGGTCATGCTCATGAGAAAAATTCAGATAAGAGCCGTCGAACTCAGACTCGACGAGTTGTTCAACCTTACATTTACCAAATTGGTGTCTAAAGTGTTAAAGCAAAAAAAGGGTGTGAGCTTTGCGGACCGTGTAGTCAAGTTTTGCTCGAACTTTGTGGCAACTTGTGCTAAAGAGGAGAGTGATAAGTCAATCTTACCTCCCCGTTCCGATAATGAGGCAGGTGAATTTCCTGAGGAGATGGATAGCTTCTTCTCTGACTTCATAGATAACTTGATCAGACATCTTTTACGTGGGATTGAGTCGAAACTCAAGGATGTGAGATACAGAGTCGTTCAGCTTCTCGCTTATTTAGTCAATTACATCACTGAAATCGACGAGCAGCTCTTTGTGGCACTCCACTTTTCGCTCAATCGGCGCTTGCACGACAAGGAGTCAATCGTGCGAATTCAAGCGGTCGTGGCGATTTCGAGATTTCAAAATTTTGATGAAGTTGAAGAGGATCGAATAGAGAAGGCCTCAGATTCACTCATACACGCGTTGAATCACGATGATTCTCCTGAAGTTCGAAGAGCTGCTCTTCTCAATATAAAAAAATCATCCACAACGACTCCGGAGTTGTTCAAAAGGGCTAGAGATGTCAACGCGATCAACAGGAGATTAGTCTTTTCGAGAGTTATTATAGAACTACCTTCCTTCCTGGATTTGGACTTCAAACTTCGAGATAATATCTTGAAGTGGGGTCTCAACGATCGTGATGAAAGTGTCAAGCAAGCAACCGTATCGATGTTGACTAAACACTGGCTCGGTCAGTGTCATGATGATATTTTGCAACTTCTTGAATCGTTGCACGTTGTCGAAAGTGAGGTTGCGCAATCGGTCATTAGCATTCTATTTGAGAATAGACCTGATAAATTTGATGAAGTAAGAATTCCCTCAGGCATGTGGAAAGAACTCACTGCTGAAAAAGCTTTCTTTATACGGTGTTATTTTGATTTTTGCAACCGTGAAAAGAAATACGACAAAATCGAAGAATACCTACCTGAGTTGATGAAGCTCGCATTGCTAGTCGAACAATACTTCAAGTTAAGACAGACTTTACTCGATGCAAATTCGGAGCTTCTGGAAGATTATGCGGAATACGAACTGAAACGAGATAGGTATGATCGGTTGATCAATAGAGGAATCGGGGAGATGCGCGAGTCTTTGCGAAAGATCGAAAAGGCAAATTCAACAATCGAACAACTTCAGCTGCAACAAGAGGATTTGAGAATTCGGTTGACGGATAAAAAGGCAAAGATTCAGACCTTGCGTTCGGAGGGGCGGAGAAAACCTGACTTGAAGGAGGAGAATCTGATTAAAATCAATAACTTGCAAATGGAAATTAAAGATATCACAAGTAAGCTTGGTGAAATGCACAAATCGATGGACGATTACTCTGACTCCAGGGAACAGATCGAGTCGCAGTTGAAAGAAATTAAAAGAGCTCAAGGACATCGCGTTGCCGAGCGCGATCGGTACATGGAAACCGGTTTTGATTTGGAGGAGAAATATAGACCATTTGGAGAGAAATTAATGGATCTAAATTTTGTCATCGAACAATTGCTATCCATCATAAAATCGAGTGACTCGGCTGATGTCGCTGGTATGCGAAGGCTTATGCCGATTATAACGAAGGCTATGACAAATGCGGACTTGAGCGATAGTAATCTCCAACTCTGTGTTCAGATATTGCGAAAGGGTTCTGATGATGAGAATTACTTCTCACAGTTATGCACGGAAATTATCACTGATATTCGAGACTCGGTTCTTGATGAGAACGATGAGACGTTTGTTTCGGCTCAAAACTTGTTTGGTGACGATTCACTTGATGATGATGATGATGATGATGATGATGACGGTGATTCCGGAAGCGCAAAATTTGATGAGAAAGATTTAAATTCAAATCATGAGAAATCAAGCAACTGCGACGATGCCTTTGAAGAATCGTCCAAGAGAAGAAAGGTGAGCCCAACACTTCCCCCAGATAATCTTATGATTCAATGCTTGACCATTTTGCAGCATTACCTCGAGGTTGCAGAGGACACTCGATCAAATAGCTATCAACTCGATACTTTGATTGATACCTTAATTCGACCAGCGCTTACAAATAACGAAAACAACAAAATCAGGCTCCTCGGGTACAAGACACTCGGTCTATTTACTCTCATCGATGAGGGCTTGGGCGCTTCCAACTTGAAGTTTTTTGGAATAAGTGCCTCCAAAGCGCACGATGAAGAATTAAAGATCGTCTGCATGAAAACCATCTTCGACATTTTGTCAACTCATGGAACCAGCATCTTGGATGTCGAGGGCGAAGACGCGGTCGACTCACTTTCTTTGGCTCGCTTGTTTTACAGCTTGCTCAAGTTGCATGACATGCCTAAACTACAAGCTACAGTTGCGGAAGGTCTTTGTAAGCTATTTCTTGCTGATCTTCTCACTGACTTTGGTAGAGGATCATCAGATGACAGTGAGGAAGAAGCAAATCTGCAAGAGACACATCTCTTAGAGCTTTTGTTGTTGTCTTATTTTCACCCTTTGAATGAGGCCAATCAGGAATTGAAGCAAACGCTTGCATTTTGCATTCCCGTCTACTGCTTCAGCCATGAAAAGCATCAGCTCAAGATCAATTCCATAAGCGCTGACTGCTTTTACCGCATCTTCAAAACTGGAAGCGAGTTTGAAAAATTCGGCTCATCACTTTCTGCGACAAGAGTATTACAGCAACTCATTTACTGGTGTGATCCCACTAATATTGTGAACATTACGCCAGAAGCATTACAGAGGAGTAAGTCTCATTTTTGGTTAGCGATGAAACTACTCCAGGTGATCGAGCAAGACTCTCCGAGAGCCGTGAAGAAAATTGTCATACAAAACTTGAATCGGCTTTCATTGTCACAGTTCTTGGGGGCAAAAATTTTGAGGGGACTTCTCAATGCCGTCGATGACACGAGACAAGTTATCATTGACAATCAGAATAAATCAGATTTCATTTTGGATGCCTCTTCAGAACGTGCTCTCGAAAAATTCTACTCTCATGTTGATGAATTGCTTGAGCTAGCAGAAAATCTTCCGCAAGAAAACGAGGCTGAGTCAACAAACTCGAAAGAAACGCGATCTCAAGCATTGGTCGTCGTTCACAGTGAAGCTCCGCCCGACGAAAACGCGACTCGCGATCACGTCGCTTCTCACCTGCAAGCTGCTGCGGATCTGGAAATTGCAAAGCTGTCGGAGCAAAAAGATTCTGCCCTGGTCGAATCTGAATTGGCTTCCATAGATAGGATTCTCGAAGAGGAAAACGAGATTGATTATGATTTGAGTGAGCTTATGGATTAATTAGATTTTATCGAAGACGAACTACGTTTTAATTCTAAACTCTTGATCAATATTCTATTTGTGATTGTTTTCAATCAAGCACTGTGCATCGCGGTACGAGCATACGACAGACACGTCTGCAGGAAGTTGACGAACCGCGTAAACGACGATACGAGGCTGTTTTTTTCAGTAGTTGTTTATAAACGCTGTAGGCGCGTTTTTTCCCAACGATCATATTTCAAATAAAGTTTCAACAACTGAATACTCAATTCCACCGGATTCAACACCATGCCTTCAGTCAAACTAGCAGAGAAAAATTTTCAAAAAGACCGTGACTTTGCCAAGGCAATGCATGGCGAGTCTTTCAAGAAGAGAGGTCTCGGTGCTCTCATCTCGAAATCAGGAACAGCTTCCGACGTCGCCAATGAGGGCTATTTCAAGCACTGGGATGGTGGCGTGACCACAAACGACGAGGACAAAAGATTGAGTGACTACTCCAACTTGACCGCTCATTACTACAACCTAGTCACCGACTTTTACGAGTATGGCTGGGGATCCTCATTTCACTTCTCTCGCTACTATAAAGGAGAAGCATTTAGACAAGCAACTGCGAGACACGAGCACTACTTAGCTCACAAGATGAATATTCAAGAAGATATGAAAGTTCTAGACGTCGGCTGTGGTGTCGGTGGCCCAGGCAGGGAAATTTGCAGGTTCACTGACTGTACAATTGTTGGTTTGAACAATAACGACTATCAAATCGAAAGGGCTCAGCACTACGCTAAGAAGTACAATTTGGATGACAAATTGTCGTATGTTAAAGGTGATTTCATGCAAATGGACTTCGAGCCTGAAACTTTCGACGCCGTTTATGCAATTGAAGCAACTGTGCACGCCCCTGTCTTGGAAGGTGTCTACTCCGAAATTTACAAAGTTTTAAAGCCTGGTGGAGTTTTCGGCGTTTACGAGTGGGTCATGACTGATGCATATGATGAAACCAACGAGGAGCATCGTAAGATCGCATACGGTATAGAGGTTGGTGACGGCATCCCAAAGATGTACAAGAGAGAGGTTGCAGAGCAGGCGTTAAAGAATGTTGGTTTCAAGGTTGAATACGAGAGAGATTTAGCCGATGCTGACGATGAGATTCCTTGGTACTACCCTTTAGCCGGTGAATGGAAGCATGTTCAAACCTTGTCAGATTACTACACTATATTCAGAACCTCAAAAATCGGTAGGAAGGTCACCACTGAGATGGTTGGTTTGTTGGAAAGGTTTGGCATTGCACCTAAAGGCTCTAAGCAGGTCACTGGAGCATTGGAAGACGCAGCTGTTAATTTGGTTGAAGGCGGCAGGAAAAAGTTGTTCACTCCGATGATGTTGTACATCGCTAGAAAACCACTCGAGAAAGAGAACTAAATTATGTATTTATTTTGAAAATTTAATAATGCAAGTCGACGATCTCTGCATTTAACAAACTTGGTAAAAAGTAATGACTCCGGCGTGATTCGAACACGCGCATCTTACGATAACAGAACTTGAGTCTGCCGCCTTAGACCGCTCGGCCACAGAGCCTTTAGTAATCGAAAAATGCCCCGAAAACTACTTATAGTATAGTGCTATATTTGAAATAGGGCGTGTTATAGTAAGCTGCTGCTTTTCTCGCATGTTTTTTCGAGTCTCTCTTATAATGATAAATTTTTAGAATTAAGATGGCTTCACATGAGATGAACGATCTACGGAATGGGCAGGATATCTGTTCTCGAGCCAGTAGCGATGTAAGGGTTAAGACTTTGTCTGGAACACATGTGCTTCTTCAAAATCTTTATCTTCCATCAAATCAAAAGCGTCGACAAGCCGAGATCCTTCGGGATACCAGTTTTTGTTTCGACCTTTTGAAAGGCGTTTTAAAGCGGCTTCTGGGAGAGACGCAACCAGCGGGTCGATAACAAATTTTCTACGTTTTAACAAGGGCGTGCCAAGACGGGTTGCTTTTGCCGTGGTGACGGCGTGAGGCGACCCGAGTTTGACACTAGGTACGTTTCTTGGGAACTGGCTAGATGTTTTTATATAATTTTGTTATGGTTTTAGTCCTTTGATCAGATGAATCGGACAGATAAAATAAATGATTCTCTTGATTATATTGCAGGCTTTTTCTGAAAGGTCATGGTAGATATCAGAGATCACCATGTCTCCATTATAAATATGAGGTCGTATTTTTTTTCTTGACAATTGGCTTCAAGCTCTGATACGCTTGAGAGATCTATCAGCTCTTTTGGTACTTTTTCTCCCAATTCTTGGGAGCTGGTTAGAGGTTTTTATATAATTTCGTTATAGTTTTAGTCCTTTAATCAGATGAATCAGACAAAAAAAAAAAAAAACCTTTAAGACCTCGATTGACTCGCAAAAGTCACATTTTTTTATTTTGTATTTTCTGAAGAAACATCATATTTGTCAGGGACCCTAGCCTGGTTTGTATTAGCCTGCAGGCCTAGTCGGCCGTGTCGTTCAGATACTTGCTCATTTGGGAGCAAGTATCAAGCCTACGGCCAACTCCGTCGCCTCTTCAAGGTATAGACATAAGTAGAGCTGGATCCCCAGTGTATCTGTGGACCCAGTAAGCTAGTACTACATACATTATGGATATGAAT
>JAJLZY010000095.1:0-44632 GCA_030564885.1 Metschnikowia kofuensis (nom. inval.)
CGTGGCAGGACTGCATGATATCCAAGAATTGAATCATGATTCCATCGCTGCACGATCCAGCTTCGCTTGGGCCGGCCTGCAGATCTTATCGTGTATTGATAGAGTGCAGCTAAACAATCGTGGAAACCCTCGGTAAATAGCTTGCATCAGCTGTACTTAGTTGGCCTCAAAGCACTGACGCCAGTTTTTTTGCGCCATAAGAACCTTCGAGAGATATGGTCAACAAGAAGTCTGATGTTAAGCGCCAGCGAGTCAAAACCGAGCTGCCACCTGCTTCAAACCTACCTCGCTCAATCGATGCTTGCCGAAGATGCCGAATGAAAAAAGTGAAATGTGACCAGAATTTCCCCACGTGTCTCAGATGCCGAAAAGCGGGAGCAGAATGCGTGGGCATTGATCGAGCCACCGGTAAACTGATTCCCCGCTCTTATGTTTATCATTTGGAGCGAAAGATTTCAGCGCTAGAAGACTTACTAAAGGCGCGAGGCATCGGGACCCGTGAAGTTATGCTGGCACAACTGCCCACAGAAATGTCTCACGATTCGAGCACCTTCTCTAATAATCTCGAATCGGAGTCGGCAGAAGATGTGAAAGTTGAGCCTCCTTTAAATCATGTCAATGGAGGCGGGAGTCCAACATACATGGGTGCCTCGCTGGGTATAACATTTGCGAGATTGATCACTGCGGCTGTCAAAATGAAGAAGGAATCCACACATATTCTGGTGGATCAACTGACAAATCCACCAGCCGTCAACCACCAGCCGGCTATTTTGCCTGCCAAAAACATAGCGCAGGTCTTTGTAAGAACCTACTTCGCGCACAGCAACAGCCAGCTACCAATTTTGCATCGTGAAATGTTCCTCACTGACTTCTTCGAGCCTATCTATGGATCTTGGGACGACACGCTTTCTCCCTCATCAGAACCGTTTTCCAAAATCAAGTCTAGCTCGATCATACCATCCGAGGACACATGGCTTTTCAAATACAAGAAGATTATATCCAAAAATCTAGAGGATCCTCTTGGCTCGACGAATTCTATTTTGCGTTTGAGTCCTGGCGACGTTCCTCAAAAATACCACCGGCCCCTTTTCTACCTCAACATAATTTTTGCTATTGCCTCGTCGGTAAATCATTTGCAGTATATGAACTCGCTCAGCGAGCAGTTCAGAACGGCATGCCTTGAATACGCCAGTTTTGCTCACACTTCAATCGATCTTTTGGAACGCCTCCAGTCAGAGTTACTCTTGTCGTTATTTTCGCTCATGCGTCCTTGCAGGCCTGGGGTTTGGCACAGACTTGGGACCTGTTTGAGGATTTGTGTTGAGCTAGGTTTGCACAACAATGCTTATGATAAGAATGATGACCTCGATGCTTTCACTAAAGATAGACGCCGGAGATTGTTTTGGTGCACATACTCTCTTGACCGGCAAATTTGCTTTTATATGGGAAGACCTGTTGGTATACCGGAAGGGTCAGTCAAGACCATTTTCCCGTCGGGGCTTGACGATGCTTACATTCTTAGAAACAGCCCAGGAATCAAAGACTACTCTGTTGATCTCGATGACATCCCCAATTACAAAAGCGTATCGCTTGCATTTTTCAGCATTCGCAAAATCCAGCTGGAAGTGCAAAGGGTTCTTTATGAGTGCGAAGAGCTACCAAGACAGTTTAACACCTTGGAGCAGTGGAAACATCATGTTGAGACACAGCTTGATGACTGGTGGGTTCGCGCATGTGAATTGGAAAGATGTAGAGAAATCGAGTTTCATATCGAATTTTTCAGCCTCAACTACAACCACACATTGCTTCTGTTGAACGGCTTATCGCCGAGAAATTTGAAGTTGAGTCAACATGCATTAATCAAAGTGGCAGAGACTTCGAAGAATCTCATGGTCTGCTATACCCAGTTGTATCATAAAAAGGCAATCAACTACACATGGGCCGCGGTTCATAACTTGTCTATGGCAGGAACCTCATTTCTTTACGCGCTTTACCACTCAGAAGAAGCGAGAACGCAGTTTCCGAAGGACGTTGTGATGAAAGTGTCTGAGAACTGTATCACGGTGCTCACGCTGTTGATTGCTTCTTGTGACGCGGCCAAAGATTGCTCACTGATGTTTCGCATATTAACTGCAGCTATTCTCAAGATACGGTATAACGAGATTGTAGATGGGTCAACCCGAATTATCACGGATCAGAGCTTGGGCTATGACAAGCTTAGCGAAACACCGGGGACAAGACCAGAATTTGGAATAGTCAAGAGCGAGGCTGCAGATCAGCCTTGTCATGATGGCCTCGTAAGGCAGGAGGCTAATTCGAGCGCGGACGCACCGGTTAGTACGTATGAATATGCGTTCAATTGGGTTCCTCATATAGAGGGTGCCGAAGTTTCGGGCAATGCGCACCAGGTTGAGCAGTCCAATGATTTCCTTTTTCAAGAAAGCAATTTTGAACTGTTTCTTCCTGAGATTAGCAGTCAGTCACCGATGACTTCATTGCCAGACTCGTCCAGTGGAGTCTTTACAGAATGCTCCACAGGAATGGGCCATCTGTCATCTGAATTCTATCCTTTAGTGCGGGACGGAAGAAAGGCGTTCGATTTGATCCAATTTCCCACTGAGCTCATTTGGGGTCAGTTTTTCACTGATCCAATATCGTATCCAGACGCGCAAGGGGGTTTTGACGACGCGGAGGATGTATGAATTCCGAGTCGGCGTGGTCCTTGTAACAAGTCATTATATAAACACTGATTGAAAATTTTCATAGCCTTTTCAATTTGGTCATCTCGGCCAATGTGTTAATCTGTTCTCCAAGCAAAAGATTCCCTGCTACGGCATAACACTCAATTGCTCTGACATTCGTACCGTCGTAGTTTCCTATGATGTTGACAGTATCCCCAGGGGAAACATATTGAGACAGTGACTTGTAACTTGTGAAATTAAGATCCACGAGCAAGAGTTCTGGCTCCGAAATTTGCAAGTCTACATCATCAAGCACAATTTCATCATGAAGCTGTCCCACATTTGGAAGCCGCTGCACGGTGAGCATTGCTGAGGTCACGTCGTAGCTCACGACCTGGGCTATGAGCCGGATTTTTTGGGGGATAGCCTCTGAAGCTTTTGGATAAAAAAGCGAAAGGTTCGCTGGATCAAGAACTAGGACTGTCATAGAGTCGTTTTGCGGGTAGACTCATGCGTTTTATGAGTTACTTAAAAATAATCCGCCGTACCTTTGACTAAGTGATTGACGCGTTTGTAAGCCATACAGACACAACCATTCACACCAGGATCTAAGTCTCAAATAGTCCCAAGCTCGACAACGTTCTCGCAGGTTGAATAATTCTTTAGGGCGTTGTTCTTCGATTAATAATCGAGCTGCAACGTGTTGATGTGTTCGTAAAATTAGATTGACAAATTTGTTGATAAAATTCTTTACAACCGGAAGATAATAGCACAAGTACAATCGGGCCGTATCAATTAATCCTGTGCCAGATTCAAGGTTGTCAGTAGGTCAATATCTGTAGCTAATATTACAGGCATGCGGTTGGGATCTCTTCTCTTATCAGCCAGACGTGGCGCGCGTCCGCGAGACTTCAGAGTTCAAACCCACCCATCGCGTCTCGCAGTGCTACAATGGAAATACGCGTGAACCCGAGAGTCTACCTTTAAGCTTTCGAGTTCAGCAATACAACGACATGGAAAAACTCAATCTGCAACTTTCCGAGGAAAGCTGTATCCGCAAAAAAACTGCGTTTCCCTCCGAATTCAGAGGTAAATCTTTGTATACCTTGGGAAATGATCGAAAGTATGCTCGCCAATTTTTCGCCATGTATGAGCACCGGCTCAAGCTGCTTAAGCCGCGTGTGGATCGCGAGGCCGACCGTATTTGGGGCCACAATACACGTGAAGTGAACGGTAAGTTTATCCAACACAAGGAAAAGATTTTGGATATTGTTTCAGGGGAGTTGTGCTGGGTATCCGGTACGATTTTCACCGAGATGAAGCACAAGCTCAATATCTTGAACGACGTGGAGAAAGGCACCGACGACACACTTCCGCTGGTACCCTCAAAGTATGTGGATAACGACAACGATGCTGTGGTGATGATCGAGGATGAAAGTGGGCGGGCCATATTGCACAACCCAGAGCTATTAAAGACATCCGGTCTAGTCACGGGATGTGTCGTGGGTGTTCTCGGCATTGAAGTTCAGGCGGGTATTTTCGAGATTATGGAGATTACCTATCCATCTGCGGCTCCCCAGGAGGAAAGGCAAATCGACAAAGGAGAAGATGCAGGCAAGTGGATAGCGTTTGTCTCAGGGTTGCAAATCGAAAATGCAACGAAAACAGATTTGAGATTGTCGCTTCTTCTGCAATGGCTCAATGGTGAGTTAGGAGGTGGGATTGACGTTTCGCAAGTGCTGAACATCATTAGATTGGTCATTGTGGGAAATAGTATTGCTAGGACAGAGCCTGAAGAGAATACAAATTTTCTGAGCACAAACAATTTCGGCTCCAAAAACACAAGTCGATTTCTGCCAGAATCCTTGATTCTTTTCAATGATTGGCTTTCAGAGGTTCTTGCATCATTACCGGTCACAATCATATCGGGGGAGACGGATCCATGTGAGATTTGTTTGCCCCAGCAACCCATGCACAGAGCTCTCTTTGGCAAGAACTCCAAATTTGTGAATACCAGCACTTTGACAACTCTCACAAATCCTACGTGGATTCAAGATGAAGATGGGCTACGCGTTCTTATGACCTCGGGGCAGAATATTGAAGATATGAGTAAATATCACCAGACGGGCTTCAGTTCACTGAGGGAAGTACTCAATGCCATGGGTAACACGATAAAATGGCAAAACATCGTGCCTACAGCGCCGGATACTCTATACTGCTACCCGTTCGAAAATAGTGACCCATTTACCCTTGAGGAGACGCCTCATTTATACGTGGTTGGCAATCAGGTAGAAGGGGGCTCAGAGACTCTTGAATTGGGCGAGAAGAAGGTCAAATTAGTGAGTGTGTCCGAGTTCAAAAACACCGGAGAGGTGACTTTGGTGAACCTCGCGACGCTCGAGACCAAAATCGTGAGTTTCCATTAGAAAAAGCTGTATTCTACATTCATCTCTATTCCAGAGGCTGCGAGCTTACAGTAGTTTGCAGACATGTCTTTGCACCCGCTCTGAGTCGCTGGAAACATTTATACCGATTATATTGAGTCGAATCCTGTAAACTTTGAGCTCTGAAACGCGGGCCTCGTATACACCCAAGCACCATTAGTGACACACCAAAAACCAGTCACATTTCACACTACATGTCTCATCATTTTGTAGTAGGAATTAAGGTTTAGCTTGCATCGGTCTATACTAATGAAAACAAGCTAGAATGTCGAAATGAGCCTTTAATCTCGGATAGATAGATAAACACTTGCTATCCTTACAGAAGTCAAATCAGCGAACTTTGTGGCCATTGTTACTCAGCCTCGACTTTGTAGGGATCTGTTCTAATAATAGGCGCGCTAGGGTCTGGACTGGCCTGGGCTTGCTCCCGAATTCTTATCTCGCAGCTTTGCAACACATCTAGAAAGCATCCTTCAAGCCACATCTGAAGGAGGCACCAAAAAAAGCGATTGTAGCTTCTAGATATATGTTTTTACAATTTTTCGAGTCTGACCACGTGGTCTGATGAGATAGACTAACTTCATATACACTTACTGTTTCTCTGATCGAGAGTTTCGCGTGCTTGGTGCGCCGATGAGAATTTCAACGTTCATACGCGCAAGAACAAGCCGCAATACACTCCCAAATTCCACATTAAGACGTGTAAAGCCGGCCCCGAATCTTTCACACATCCATATGAAGTTTAGAAATGGCTACCACTTCCTCGGGTGCTGTTTCCCTTTGCACTCACTTCTCCCGCTAACCAATCATATCCACATAGGTTTAGCGAATCACATCAGCAAAACCGGCTTGGCTCGATTTTGACCTGTTTCATCTTGGACGGATCAGATGCCTAATTTCATTTTTCAGATACCCACTGCGGTAAGAAGTGCACCTAGTTTTACCCCACGTAAGCGCGAGTAAATTCCGGCAAGCGAGATGTGAGAGCCGGCGTGGGAAAAAACGCTAAAAAATTGCCCCAGGCCCTGCGCTCGCTCATACCGTCGTCTAGTTTTTGCCGTCGCATTTTTTTTTTATCCTCGTCTTCGGTTCCTCACCCCTCTTTGCTCCCCACTTCCCTCAGGTGCTCCCACCTCAAACTTGCTCCTGTCCCCTAAAACGAGCCCAGTCACACTTGTTTTCTTGTTTTTCCGTTCATTTTTCTTCTGCCAAAAGCATTAGGTGGCAGACCAGTTCAAACGCTCGAATTCCACTCGTGACCCCAGTCAGCACATCTTTACTTTCATCTGGAATCCCCAACCAGCCACGTTTTGAAAGGCTAAGAGTCTGCCTGCCAGGTCTACAGGCATTCAATTGAGAATTTGATTATCCTCTCAAGGTTCTAACTCTTGCAATCCTACTCATTCACTCTTGAGACAAGCAATTCCTCAAGCCACGGCACAGTCCAACGACATTTCGATACCATCATCGAAGCATTGTTTCTATCATTTTCGCTAGCCATTGCTCAAAACAGCAAATCTTAAAGCTTCAATCTCTAGCAATCACTGCTCTTGTCGCGGACACCTAGTCTTCATTGATAAAATCTCGGATACTCTTGTTACGTCCCAGAGTACAATTCAACTTTTTTTTTCAATCTAAAGCAGTCACCGCAATGTCAGATACACCTTCTGATCACTCTCTGGAAAGGTCACGCAAGCCGAAGAACTTGCACATCGCTCATCGCCGCTCGCCTAGTGAATTGACTTCTCTTATGGTGGAGCAATACAATCTCCAGCGGCAATTGGAGTCAGTTCAGTCTCAGCAGAAAGCAATTCTACTGCAACAAGCCCCGTTGCAAACCACCGACTCTTATCGCTCCCATTCACGTACTTCTTCGAGCAATGCCACAAAGATCGCTTCTTCGCTGGCAAATCTGCATCAGACACATATGCGCAGACATTCGTTGGGACTCACTGAAGCCAAAAAGGCTGCTGCAACGCAAAAGCAGTCCAACATGGCTTCTTTAGGTGGGAACTCTGCGCAAAATGATTATTTTCCCGCGAGTCCACAGCTCACAGTCCAAGGAGACATAGGCGGTTACCGATTCCCCAACGCTCCAGACGTAAATGTGCGCGAAGTGCCAAATAATAGCACCGGCACTGCCACCAATGCGAAGCCCTGGGCGTACGGCCAGCAATCCTTCAAGTTTCCTTCTGAGGCCCCAAACAACTTGCTCCCACCCGCGCCCAATTTCGGCCAACCATCGCCAGAGCGCGGCCATCAAAAACGAGGATCACATTATAGATCCAACTCGCGGAATTTCGAAGGTAACAGCAATATCAACTCAAATTGGCGGTCGCAGCAACTGCCAATGGGCGGCAACGCCGGGCATCAGAGAAATCTGTCAAACACCAACTTAAGTCCCCCGTCAGTTTTCGTGCCAGGCCATAAGAACAGAAGCAGCTCTTTAGGTGGTGGCAATTCGTCAGTGTCCTCATTGTCGAATTTCATGCCTTCGGGAAATAACAATGGAAATGGCCGAAAGTCTCTTTTTGCTCCTTACTTGCCCCAATCGTCACTTCCTGACCTCATTAATGAGGGACGCCTAGTAACAGGAACTCTTCGTGTGAACAAAAAAAACCGTTCGGATGCATACGTGTCTACCGATGGGCTTTTGGATGCTGATATATTCATTTGTGGGTCTAAAGACAGAAACAGAGCTTTGGAGGGCGACTTAGTTGCCGTGGAGCTCCTCGTTGTCGATGAAGTTTGGGAATCCAAAAAGGAAAAAGAAGAGAAGAAGAGGAGGAAAGACAACATCTCTACAAAATCAAACGTTGCTTCGGTCCTCAGTGACGACATTCACAACGATGCCACTTCAATTCTGGTAACAGATAATGACAAGCGCGAGGCAGATTCGGAGGGCTTAGGGAGAAGAGGCTCTTTGAAGCAAAGACCCACAATGAAAAAGAATGATGATGTTGAAGTGGAAGGTCAAGCTCTTCTTTTGGTCGAGGAGGAGGAAATCAATGATGAGGTTAAACCTTTATACGCTGGCCACGTCGTTGCGGTTGTGGATCGTATACCCGGGCAGATCTTTGCTGGAACGCTTGGCTTGTTGAGGCCTGCGCAAGCCGCCCAAGCTGCAAACGACAAGAGGTCAGGAAAAGACTCCTCTGTACAGACACCAAAAGCTCCCAAAATCGTATGGTTCAAGCCCACAGACAAGCGAGTGCCTTTGATCGCGATCCCAACAGAACAAGCTCCCAGAGATTTTGTGGACAATCATGAGAATTACGCCGATCAGCTATTTATCGCGTCCATCAAGAGATGGCCAATAACATCATTGCACCCCTTTGGAACCTTGGTAACAAGACTAGGAAAAATTGATGATCCAGCTGTGGAAGTTGATCTGATTCTTCGAGACAACAACTTTTTGGCAGACGAATATCCATCAGATGGAGACGAAGATGAGAATTATCCTGCGTTCTATGATCCACTTCCAGACGCCGAGACTGAATTCAACAGCGGTAGAAGGATCGAGTACATCAATGACTACATCATTTCTTTCACTCAGAATGAACAATTTGTTGATCACGCCATGCACGTCAAGCGTCTCAGCGACACCCAGATCGAATTGGGGTATCACTGCGTGGATGTATCTTTTTTCATACAACCAGGCACTACCTTGGAGAGAAAAGCCAAAAAGCGTTCTTTGTCTGTCTTCTTACCTCAAAAGGTATCTCATTTGTATCCACAGCAATTGAACGATGCTATATCATTCAAGGATAATGAGAAAAACCTTGCTATCTCAGTCGTTTTTGAAATTGATACCACAAATTTTGATGTTGAGAAGGTGAATATACATGAATCAACCATTGTCCCCAAATCCTCGGTCACTTACGACTCTGTTGACTCTGTCTTGCTGAATAAGACGGTAGACGGCATTTCTTCTGCCACCTCAGACTACATCAAAACGTTCGCCTTGATCGCGAAAGAATTTCGCCGGAAACGCTTGCAAGATAGATCACTCGGCATTTCACCAAGCTTGACTTTGTTGGATCAACTTGACGACCAGAAGGTGAAATTACACATGAATATCTTTGAGTCTAGCAACGCGCTTCTGGTCATTTCTGAGATTGGGTACAAGGTCAACAGCACTGTTGCTTCTCATATTCATGAAAGTCTCGGTGACAGTGCATTGTTGCGTCGTCACGGGTTGCCCACGTTGCAAAAATTGGAAGCTTTTGTTAGAAAGGCTGGTAACTTGGGGGCTGAAACGGATATCACCTCTTCGGCTTCCTTGCAAAAGTCTATTTTACGTTTGAAGGATCCTCTCAAAAGACAATGTGTTGAGACTCTTTTGTTCAAATGCATGCCCAACCCGAAGTATTTCATTGCTAGAACCCAAGAGAGCGAACAGTTTGGTCATCATTATTTGAATTTGCCAGTTTACACTCACTTCAATGCGCCTCTAAGAAGATTTGCCGATTTAGTCGTACACAGACAATTGAAGTGTGTAATCTCGAGCCAGCCTCGAGATGTATTGCCGGACATTGATTCATTGAAGTCCATCTCGGATTATTGCAATTTCAAAAAAGATTGCGCTGCAAATGCTCAAGAGCAGGCAATTCATTTATTGTTATCCCAAACCATCAATGAGATGAGCGAGAATGCGGGTCACCTCCTCGTCATGGGTACCGTGATTCAAGTTTATGAGTCATCTTTTGATGTTATTATTCCTGAATTCGGAATCGAAAAAAGAGTCCACGGAGATCAATTGCCATTGACAAAAGCGGAGTTTGACAAATCTCAGAGAGTTCTCGAATTGTATTGGGAGAAAGGTGTTGATTCTGCTACCTATATTCCGCCGGATGAGAAGTCGAGCCTCAGCTACAGAAGATCTGTCAAAAACAAGCACAGGGTATCTGCTACAGAAGCAGCCAGAAACCAAAGAAGCCTTTTGTTGGGCGATAATTCAATTCCCTCCAAAAATGTTGTTGAGAAACTAGCTAGTTTGGACATCAACGCCCCGCTTCTGAAAAATCTTGCCCAAAAAATCGACATTGATAGTGATGATGTGTTAAAGCCCTACTTGGAAGGATGTAAAACCAGGGTGGAGGGCGGTAATTTCGTGCAAGAGGTGAGAGAGTTGAATCAGATACCCATCATTTTGAGAGCAGAAATAGGCATGTCGTTACCTTGCTTGACCGTGAAAGCATTAAATCCCTTTGCATAAATATTCAATTCAAGTTTGGAAATAAATTCAAAACCTTGTGAGTAGATCTTTTATTCGAAAATAAAATTAATCACTCAATGATTTTGCATCTCATTTGTGTTTGACTAGTACATCTCGCGACTTCATATAGATGCAAATCTCAGCTATGAAAATGACTAATTTTGTAGGGTTGTAAGTTCTTAGACTCATTCCTTTCCGACAATGTAAGCCTTTTTTACGACAATGCGGCTTCCAAGATGTCTTTTTCAGCCAAAACAATAATTTCTACAGAATCTCACAATTGATTGCGACTCTGCTGATGTGCGAACTTGGTGCTTTGACACGCAAATTCGGAATCAGTTTATATCAAGCTTTGCAATCTCCGAACGAGAGGAGGCTGGTTCGTTGGTCGTTTCAGAAATTACTTATACATACGGACGCGCGAGCGAAGACATTTGTCTAAGAATTTGAACCGCCTCAATTTTGGCAGTGAAATTCATTGAATTTATCACCGAGCTTGAGGAAGTCTTTCTGTATATGAGACCGAATTTGCATTTACAGATCCAACAATGAGTTAAACCTCGAGTGTCTTAATAAAATCTCGAGGAGTGATTTACTACCAAATGATATGACCTATCCTTGGGGGACAGAACGAATAGAAAAGAAATAGGGATGGCTCATGCTTGATAAATAAACACAAGAAATCTTGGGATTGTATTATTTGTAGCGTTTCATTAAGATCTTGATAATTTTCTACATCTTTTGTCTGGCCATGCGGCATCGCTTTTCTCGACGCAGAAGATGACTCGGTCGGCCGAGAGACAGTGTGCACTACCCTCGATATCTATACGAAAAAATTGAAAAACCCGATTAAACTAACCTCATCAATACAGATACTCCTTCACAAGCATTTCAATGTCCGATGGCAGTTTTAAAGCTCAGCCCAATAACGGCCTTGATTCTGAGAGTAGCGGACTAATTCAGCCGGTTACGAAAAAGGTCAAAAGGTCTCCAGCTGAAGAGATCGTGGCAAGAGACTTTGGCACTCCTCTTCAAACCAGAGCCGCTTCCCCGTGTACTTTAAATCCGCCAATAGATAGTGATGGATTGTCTTGGCCTTCCAAAGGTGCCAGGCTGAGGATTGAGCAAACGCCCGAAGAAGCCAAGCAACGTGAAAATCGTATAGCTGATGCGGTGAAGACAATCTTGACCGAATTGGGAGAGGATGTTGATAGGGAGGGAATATTAGAAACACCCGAAAGGTACGCTCGTGCGATGCTTTACTTCACCAAAGGATACGAAGACAACATCCGCGATGTGATCAAACGAGCTGTTTTTGAAGAGGATCACGACGAGATGGTCATTGTTCGTGACATCGAAATCTACTCCTTGTGTGAACATCATTTGGTTCCATTCTTTGGTAAAGCTCATATCGCATACATTCCTAACAAACGTGTCGTTGGCCTTTCAAAGCTAGCGAGATTGGCAGAAATGTACCTGCGTCGATTCCAGGTCCAGGAGAGATTGACCAAACAGATTGCCATGGCGCTTTCCGAAATCTTGAAACCTCGTGGTGTGGCCGTGGTGATAGAGGCTACGCATATGTGCATGGTCAGCAGAGGGGTCCAGAAAACTGGATCTCTGACTACAACAAGCTGCATGCTTGGATGTTTCCGGGTACAACAGAAAACCAGAGATGAATTTCTCACTCTCTTAGGAAGGAAGTAAGCGCATTCATTTCGACAGCGCGTCGTCCCGACCAGTTCTTCCATATGGAGCTTCAACCTCCTTCACGATTTGATGATTCACCTCATATTTCATTTCAATTCTTACGCTTAACATGGTATAGCGAATAACATACCATCAAATACATATTGACCAGCCTTAGTTTGTACATCTTCTATAGAGTTTCTATCAATTTTGCAACACGTAAAACCGTTTCGTCATCACCATATTGGCCCATCACTTGTACGCCACAAACACCTTTGTTGTAGGGAACCGTGATGGCCGGAAGCCCCGCCAAAGATGCTGGTACAGTGAAAACATCATTGAGATACTCGTTGAGAAAAGTCTCGCGCCTTGCGAATTCATAATCCTCAAAAGTCGGAGCTTTCCCAAACGTCGTTGGTCCAACGAGCACATCGCACATGCCATCACTGACCGCGGGGTTCTCACGCAAAACATTAGGAAATTTGAAGACCAGATTTAACTCCTTCACTAGCTTTCCCCTTTGCTTAGTGGCGCGAAGATAATTGTCTCCTGCCTCTGAGGACATCGTGTAATTACCCAAGATTATTCTGCGCTGCACCTCCAGGCCCAACAATAGAGTTCTCTGCTTCATGATTAGATCTTGCTCAGTCTCATTATCACTGGAACGCTTTTTGTTACAAAAGTGGCCGGAGCTGTATCTCAAGCCGTCAAAACGCGACAAGTTGGAGGCGGCTTCTGCTGTGGCGAGCGTGTAGTAGGCCGATAACAGGTTTCGTATCGATGGAAGAGATACGGGATGTATTTCATGACCCACTTTCATCAAGTCCGTCAAGACTGACGCGAGCATTTGGTGGCTTTCATTTTTGAGCTCATCTAGAATGAACTCCAGTGGCACACCAATCTTGAGGCGTCGCGTCTGATCTTTTGCCTCTTGCATTTGTGAGATCATCTCTCGGCTCGACGTGGGCATTGATGTTATGTCCTTGTCGTCGTATTCATTGAGCACTGAATACACTTTAGTCGCAAACTCAACGTCCCTGCTGAGTATCCCGACACAATCAAGGCCCTGGGCGTAGGCTACGACACCATATCGAGAAAGCCTTCCATATGAGGGTTTGAACCCTACAACACCGCAATAACTGGCTGGCTGGCGCACGGATCCCCCCGTGTCCGTCCCAAGTGCAAAGTCGGCCAATCCCGCTGCCACAGCTGCAGCAGATCCCCCCGAGGATCCTCCTGCTATACGTTTCTCTTTGAACCGTGGGTTGACAGTCGGCCCGTGACTTGAAAAAGTTGTGGAGGAGCCCATACCGAACTCATCCATATTTGCTTTGCCCACTAGCACCAGCCCCGCAGTCTCCAATTTCAGTACGACTGTTGCCTGGAATGGGCTCTTATAGTTCTGAAGAATGCGGGATCCACATGTGGTGGGTTCGAGGGTCGTTGCGAAGTTATCCTTTGCCGCATATGTAGTGCCTCCAAGAGCTCCGTGACTCGGCAGTGTCCTGCGAAACAGTCTTCTTGATATGAGACAATTAAATTCGTCTTGCACGTACTCATTGAGTCTCCTCACTGAAGGACGGATCATTGCCAATGCATTTGAGAGCGTCACATAGCTATATGAGGAGACCTCGTGCCTGAGAGCCAATTCGACGCGCCTGCACTTGAAGAGCACACGGAAATGAAATGTGTACCTATAATCTCATGGACCGAAATTTTTTGGAAGAATATGTGTTTTACTGCACCGCCGCATATATTGAAAGCTACTGTGAGCAAGCTCTAGAATCAGTAAATATTGATTCATGGGCTGTTCATCGTGGTAATTAGATGTCACAATATGAAAGCAAACATTCCGGTATGGAGACTTGCATGAGACTGTACGGGTCTGACTAACTGATTCAGGCTGTGGCTTGATATGAAGAAAAAAAAAAAGAAAACTGAAGCAACTCCACAAAAATCTATATCTAGGATGTCTTTTTCGATTACTGCCGACAGAGGCAAGAATACGCTTGCTCTTGTGAATAATCTCAAAATTTCCATCGCAGCAGCAGCTTTTGCTCTGAAATCTGAAGTCTCTCTTTCCGAGGACTCATCTCTTCGCTTCGCAGACAAGAGTACTGGCCTCGAACTCGTAGAAGCCAATGCCATTGTAAAATACTTGGCAAAAGACTTCTCTGAAAGTCCTGTATTTCAAATCGACGAACTTTCTGTGTACCAAGCTTACAAATCGGGAGAAAATGAGAGAGTCATCGAGGCATTGAAGGAGGTTCAGTCGCCGGAAGCCATCACGCTTTCCGCTTCTAACATTGTACTCTTCGCGTCTGCTTTCCCCAATATAAAAGACTTGGCTCATTTGAGTGGCTGGGCAAGTGATTTCCTGGCCTTACCCGAGGTTGAGAAGGCTTTGAAGACGGCGACGTCGGTCACTATCATCGAAAGAGTGATGCCCAAAGGTGATGGAACGACTCATGTCAGATCTGGTTTCACCGTTAAGAAGGCAGATGAGAGCATTATTCCAAAAGACAATGAGAGAAATATTCTCATCACCTCTGCTTTGCCCTATGTGAATAACGTCCCACATTTGGGAAATATAGTCGGCTCGGTGTTGTCTGCGGACATTTATGCTAGATACGCAAAGAACAGAAACTACAATGCTTTGTATATTTGCGGTACCGATGAGTACGGCACTGCAACAGAAACCAAGGCCTTGGAAGAGAAGGTCACCCCACAACAATTGTGTGACAAGTATCATAAGGTTCACAAGGAGGTTTACGATTGGTTCGACATTGGATTTGACTACTTTGGTAGAACCACCACACCTTTACAAACCGAAATCGCCCAAGATATCTTCATGAAACTTTATGATAATGGATTCTTGGATGAACAAACCACCGAACAATTATATTGCGAAGTTCACAACGCTTTTTTGGCAGACAGATTTGTTGAGGGTACTTGCCCCAAATGTGGGTACGAAGACGCCAGGGGGGATCAGTGTGACAAGTGCGGAAGCTTGTTGAACCCATTGGAGTTGATTAACCCTCGTTGTAAACTTGACAACTCCAAGCCGGTTCCCAGAAATTCCACCCACATCTACCTCAAATTGAATGAGTTGGAGCCAGACTTGAAGAAATGGGTCGAGGAGGCTGCCGAGAAGGGTGCTTGGTCCAAAAACTCCAAAACTATCACCAACTCCTGGTTGAAACAGGGTTTAGAGCCTAGAGGCATCACAAGAGATTTGTCCTGGGGCACGCCTGTCCCTTTGGAAAAGTTCAAGGACAAGGTCTTGTACGTTTGGTTTGACGCTACCATCGGGTATATTTCTATCACTGCAAATCTTTTCAAAAGCAAAAATGACACAGATAGCTGGAAAAAGTGGTGGAAGAACCCAGATAATGTGGACTTGTATCAATTCATGGGTAAGGATAACGTGCCATTCCACACTGTCGTTTTCCCAGCCTCTTTGATTGGTACCAAAGACAAGTGGACAAAATTGCATCATTTGAACACAACGGAGTATTTGCAGTATGAAGACGGAAAGTTCTCGAAGTCCCGAGGCGTCGGAGTGTTTGGAAATAACGCCAAAGATACCGGAATCTCTCCTTCCGTCTGGAGATACTACTTGGCTTCTGTCAGGCCTGAGACCTCCGACTCTCATTTCTCTTGGAGAGAGTTTGTGACAAAGAATAACTCCGAGCTTTTGGCCAATTTGGGTAATTTGGTTAACAGATTGGTGAAGTTTGTCATTGCTAAATACAACGGCGTCATTCCAAAATTTGATACCAAGAACGTTCCCAAATATGACATTTTCGAGAGAGAGGTCAACGAATTGTTGTCCTCTTACATCGAAAATATGGAAGCTGTTAACATAAGGCGCGGTTTGGAGATTGCTATGGCCATTTCCTCTCGCGGAAACGTTTTCTTGCAGGACAACAAATTAGACAATGCTCTTTTTTCCAATTCTCCTGATGTTTCAGATGGTGTCATCGCTGTTGGTTTAAACTTGATTTACTTGGTATCTGCAGTGATTTCTCCATTTATGCCCGCCACTAGGGATCAGATTTGTGATATTTTAAATGCGCCAGCATTGTCAATCACAGACAAATTTGAGATCGTTTTGGAGCCGGGCCACAATATCGGAAAGGCTCAATATTTGTTTCAAAGAATTGACGAGAAGAAAATTGATGAATGGAAGTTCTTGTATGGTGGCAAGCAACAAGCTTGATAATATGAATATCTAGATGAATGCGATAACAATGATCCTGCGGTCTTACATAATGTGTTTGTTTATTATAGCATGATTATAAAAAAGGATGCCCAATCTCTTCTAAGGAGGTCCTATAAATGGGCGATTGTAATTATCGGGTCGAGAAAGGACGTGCTTCATTCAATGAGGTTCGAGTTATTAGAAGAGTCCAGATCTTCAAAATCATCGTCTCCTTCTTGCTTGGCTATCAAGTCCACGCCTTCCGAGCTGACGTCTATCTGTTTACTTTCCCAGGATTCAAGCTTCACCTTGTTATCGACATCACCTCCTGTGATTGCCCTGATAAGACTTACCTTGAAATCCTGTGGCTGTTTGCTGAACTCGACATGCTTTCTCTTGAACTCATTGATTTCGGGTGCATGCCCAATACTCTGGCCAACTCTGACCAACGTTTCAACGCACTGCTTTGAGTTGTTCACGAGATCAGTGTCAAAAGTAAGTCGATCTTTTTCGAATAGAAGAAGGACTGTCGATCCACCAAACTTGAAATATCCAACCTCGTCTCCTCTTTTGACTTGCTGTCCTTCCTCGACAGTAATGACAGTTGAGCCAACCATCATCGCACCCACCGCAATCATTATTACAGTTCCTAGTGATGGACTATGAATCGGAATCACCACGCGAACATTTTCACCGTAAACATCCAAGTCCGACCGGATAGCCATTGGATTGACTGTGTAATACTCACCCTCAATGTATTTCATAGGCCCGATAACACCGCTCACTGGAGAGTGAAAGCGATGGTAGTCCTGTGGAGCTAAGCGGAATATGCCAACGCAGCATTTATCTGACCTGTACAAATCAGACTTTTCTAGGTTGGCAAAGTTGCCGTTAAATAGCTTCGCCAAAGTGAAGTTTCTCCCTTTGATCCAAAGATGTGTTGCGTCATCCACCGTGGTAAAAGTTGTACACCTACAATCAGCAGGAGATACTGCGATCCTTTCATCATCTGGTGCTTCGACAGGCCTTGCTCCAACTTTGAGTTTTCTATAGAAAAACTCATTAAAGGTTGCGAATTCCCGCGGATCTTTGACGAGACAGTCGCTCAAATCTAGTTTGTGAAACAGGATAAATGCTTGTATGTCCTTTGTCAGCGAGGGATGATCAAACTTTACTCCCTGTTTGACACTCAAGCTTCGTAAGAGCGATCTGATTCTCTTACTTTTTGCCTTATCGAGACCTTTGTATAAGAGCCTGATTCCCAATCTCACAGTGACGCTCATTTTCTCCTCCATGACTAATCCTGTAGATCGATCCTGTACCAAGATGTTGGCGGAGTTGCTTCCAAGCTTATATTTTCCATATGTTAACTTGATCAACACTTTAGAAAACCATCTTTTTGATGCAATTTGCGGCGTCACGAATGAGGACAGAAGAAGTTTGTTGACAATGCTCCAGTCCTTCGATGCACAGATTGCGACGTGCGTTATGATGTCGAGGTCATCTTTCCGACTTAATCTTTCGTGCGTACATAAAGGACATCTGTCGATCTCAAAAATCTTTTTTTCCGGGTCCGCGTTTTCATTGAGCACATAGTTCTCGAGACAATCAACAATCTCATCATGTGTGAGTTTATCTCCGCCCCATGTTGACCTTCCCAATCTCAGAAAGAAGTCACTGACAATTTGATCGCTATCTGAACAACCTAAAGTATCCAAAAAGGATATAAGTTCGATGTAGTCCAATAGGTTAGAGTCTTCTTCGAGACTGTACTGTTCGAGAAGGACCGTCCAGAAATCTCGTCTTAAAGTCTCGTATGTGAGGTATCTCGCGCGAATTTTCAACGAGGAGTTGTGAGTTTCTGCCATCTTCTTATTCTTCAAATCGAGCAGAAGATTCAAAGTCTTAAATAAAGAAGTGTCGACGTACAGCACAGTAGTTCTTTTCCTCAAAAATTTTTTCTTCCTCGTCCTTACGAAATCGCCATCCTCTGCAAGTTCAATAGCGGGATTTGCGGAAGACAAATCCGAAACTGACGCCGACAGTAGCCTTTGGTGCTCATCTTTTGGCATGTTGGGAGCTTTCGACTTATCGGCGGTAACCGAGCTCAACGAATCTTCAGGTGACGACTCATCGGCGGGGGCTTCCTTGGCGATTTCGATGAGTTCTCTGATGGGAAGCGAGACATCGGCCACTTGATCGTGGAATGAAAAGTGATCTTTATCTAAAACTGAGAATTGTATATTGAAGTTGAGTTCATTCTCCAAAATTTCAAAGGCTAGTCTCTCATTATAGATTGGGTTCAACTTGTGCCGTTTCCAACTCGTCCGAAATGTTTTTTTACCAAAAGTAACAACGACAAATGGATCCATGTCGAAAGTCGCTCGCGTGAAACTTTTTATGGGTGGAAGATCAGAGCACGATGCAATTTCAAGAAATAATACACCCTCCACATTTCTGTTGCGGAGCTCGTACTTGGCCTTTGTACCCCTCTTTTTCTTCCTGTGTCTGATAATTTTGGATTTTTTTCCACGTTTCTCTTTATTCGCAGAGCCACCGTTGTATAAAGCCCCGTCACACAGATCTAACGAAGCTGAACCAATTGACAGGAGATCACAATCAGAGGACTCGCTTTCTAAAGACTCTAAGTTTGTCCCTGTGATCGGTAAAAGTTGGGGAGCAAGATGCTCGGTGCTTGACTCCATCAAAGGTTGGCCGCTGAAAGAGGAGGTTATAATGGGTACTTTGGATGTTGATGAGCTACGGGAGGGAGGGGCTTGAGAGTCAGTGACCGAATCGAGTTCGGAGATATCTGAAACGCCGCTTAACTGGTAAGACATGGGAAGATCTGAGTAAAATCCTTGATCATCCACGGCAACAGGACTATCTGCATCTGAGCAAATAAGCGAGTTTACCCACGTTTCAACAGCCTTGGCTAGGTCATGGTCATCCAAGGTCAAGCTTTCCATCTGGAGATCTGCTGAGGTGGGCGCTTGTACCTGGAGCCTCGGAGGCTGAGTCAGATCGAGCTTTTTACCAGCAGTTGCCGCATTCATGGAATTACTTTTCGAGTCTTTTCTCGAGCTGTCGTTTTTGTCCGTCGAGACGTCAAACAGCAATAAAATGGACCCAGTCACATAGCCGCTTCGAGTCAGCGACAGATATAGCTTGTACCACGTCGGTTCAGAAGCCAGAGAATTCTCGCCCGTAAAGAGATCCCGGACACGAATCCTGACTTCGCCTAGGTAAGTCTTCGTTCTTTTGGATTTGTTCCAGACAGCTAGCACGAGCAAGTCTGAGTAGTCGCCGTTTCTGAGGGGAACTTTAAAAGTCTCATCCCAGCTTGGGTGACTTGTGTTCAACTTGCGTTTGCATCGTTTTTTGTAAGAATTGAGCTGAACTATAAGGCTAGCATTTACTTTTTTATGGCGGTCTTTGTCACCAGGAAGAAAAAGATCCGCAGCTCTGTAAGCATTGATGTGGAGGTATAATGGGGCATTTTTTTTTCTTATCCTCATGATTAAAATCAAGCACTATTGTCCTATTATTTCACCAAAGTCAAGACAATGCGAGACGACTTCCGAAGAGACGAAATTTGGGGCAGAACTTTCTTTCTATAAGCCGAACGCTTCTACTATATACTGCGTGGACGCAGTACTCGCCCACATCATGTGCATGTGCGGAGTGCAGGCGGGCATGCTTGGTAGTACAGGATGTTTGACATCTTGTGGGGAAACTTGTATCTGAATCCTCTCCATGCATACTTAGTTGTACAAAATTGAGTAAAACGCTTTCGGAGTTTACGGGGGAAGCATTCCGTGCAAAGAAAACCACAATCAAGCAAGGCTTATTAGAAGCATACTCGCTGAAAGATTGCCGAACCCATTGCAGAGATGCGAAAAACGTCAGTCAAAGTTGCCTGCATTGCTGCGCCGCCCAAAAGCCATGAGAGACCTCCATCCATAATCATTATACCCAGAACAATATATGGCGATTTTCTCACACGTTTGGCTGTAAAATTAACAGACGAGCAAAGATAAAGGGATCCTGTAGGCACGTTCGTTCATTCACATGTATCTGACCATAGGCTTATATTGTGTGGTTTTGCTATGTTGTGAGCATGTCAACGACTCGTTTAACGCTCAACTTTTTTATGTCCGTATAGGTCTGGCCTGTACCCACGAATAATATGGGCACCCTTGTGGCCATTACCATATTTATCATGGTTCCCACGAGATCACCGACGGTATCCACTTTGGATATAATGAAGAAATCAAGGCTTCGTTTGTTGCCGAAGGCATTATTAAAATTGGTGGCTTGCTCAACGGAGTCAGTACCAACAAGCGCCTCACCCACCATGATGATCTTATCTGGATCAGCCGCATCACCAAATTTCTTCAAGGGTGCCATTAATTTAGCATTCGAGTGGGTCCTTCCAGCAGTATCAATCAACACTATATCAAATTTTGAGGTCGCGGCATAAGAAATTGCCAGTTTTGCCGTATTAACTACGTGATCTCCGCCACCGTAGCCTTTTTCAAAAAGCTCTATGCGAGATGCATTCTCAGATCCCGAATTAAGTCGCTGTAAATTGTTCACGTGAACTTTGAGTTGTTCTACCGCGCCCGATCTGAATGTATCACACGCGCAGATGAGAACATTCATATTATTTTGAAGAAACCAGTAGGCAAGTTTGGCAAGGTTGGTAGACTTTCCCACACCGTTCACACCCACCACTGAAATGACGTAGGGTCTGTCCCGCTTATTTTTCTTGATGTCATAGAGTAGATCTGTAGAGACGTTTGGTGTCAAAACTTTTGTGAGTTCTTCGGTCAACGCTTGCTTGTAAATTGGAATGGTGACAGTTCTGGAGGCGACCTTACTTTCGATTCGCTCAATAATGAGTTTAGCAGTTGGAGGAGCAATGTTTTTTGAGATCAACTGATCTGTAAATTTCTTCGAAAGCTCTTTGATGTCTACTGATGAGCCGAAGTATGATGAGAGTTTCAGTAAAAACCCATTCTTGGGTGAAGCAGATTCCGAATTATTTTCCTCGGCGTCTGATTCATCGTCTCTATCCAAAACGTCCTGAAGCTCATTGATTAACATCAAGTCGTTCTCTCTAGTGAATGCCGCTTCGTGGTCAATATTTAGGCCCTCACGGTGTGTTCCTGGAGGTATTTCTGATTCCTGCGATCCAGAGTAGTCAAGAGCCTCATTATCGACCGAGATCTCTACCATTTCTCCATTCACCCATCTCCGCATTTTTTTTCCACTGGCGGAAGGCGCTTTTTTCTTAGAACGGACATCAGGAGTGTCGGTTCTTTTCGTGGTCACAGAATCAGTCTCTTTCATTTCTTGTCTCTCCGAAATCATATTCTCTGACTTCATTTTAACGAGAGTGTTGAACTGAAAGTCGATTAGCTTGGCCATTTTCACTGCGTCCTCCTCTACCAACTGTGAATAGGTGCGGAGCACATCCAGGAGCGACTGTCTGACCTTCTCACTATCGAAGGTGAACACCAAGTCAAAATACATTGCCGCCCAAATGTTTTTCGCCTTCAAGCAGTAAAAACGTTTGTGGCTGCTTGCGCCATTGACGGTGTAGAAATTGCGTCCTAAATCGATATAGGACTCATCGACGATGCTGTATATCAAGTCGTTGAAGGGGGATGTCTTGCTATTTTGCTGGTACAATATGCGCCCCGAAGGCTCAAACACGATCAAGGATTGTGACATTTAGTCGACGGAAATGAAAAATAATATATTCACGATGGAGAAACCCATACTTCGGTTACCAAGACTTTCCTGTCCCGTGGCCACCGTAGCGCCGCACGCGTTGAGAGTGTCGTTTCGCGCATTGTCTTTTTTTTTTTTTACATTGATGGACTAGACATGGTGTGGTTGGCAACTGTGCAATTGTTTAGTTATGGACATCTGGTTGGATTCATTTGCTCAAATTCTTTACCCAAGACATGATCATATAAAAGTCTTGAACCACTTCCCAAGTACGTTTCTCACGCTCAACTCTGCTACGTTTATTTCACGCCACCATCCCGACGAGAAAGACGTCCCCTCCTCTCCGCACCTTTTGCAGTAACTATGGAAAAACTTGTCATCATTCCCGCTCGCAAAAAAGTCTCTTCCAATAAGCGCTTTGAATCCTAAAAAATTAAAAAAGAAGCGTCACAGACAGGATTCGAACCTGCGCAGGCAATGCCCAACACCTGAACCGCAGATTAGCAGGGTGTCGCCTTAACCACTCGGCCACTGTAACTTTATGACAAAATGGATGTTTTGGCTTTTATATATGATAGTTAAACAAGCTGGATAATATAAGTTCTTGTCTAGGCTCTTTGGTCATACATTGCGAAATCATCTCACTTCATGAATATTTTGAGCAAGAAAATGGACCCCGAGGAATGCGCCAACCAACCGGTGTCATTTGTGCACCCAAACAATCAGTGTCACAGGAATCATAGGACACGACTTCCTATTTCACATTTACAACTCGTGCGAGACCTCCCAATACTGGTTGCAGAAGCTTGACTTTGTCAAAGCCATGAATTTCAGAGAAATGTTGGCGCCAATCAACGCGTCTCAAGACAACTCAAAAAACTTGAATTGGTTTATTTCCACCGTCTACAGGATTTACACTCGTAGAATGGGAGAATCAGAGGATGTGACTTCCGTAGCACGCCTTGAATCGCGAGATTTGAAGCGGCTCTTAGGCGAGACGCGCCCAGCAGGTCGATGACAAGCTTCCTGTTTTAACAAGGCGTGCCAAGAGGGGTCGCTTTCGCCGTGAAGACAACGTGAGGCGACCCGGGCTCGATACAAGGTACATATTTGCGAGCTAACATGATGTTTTCATATGATAACGATATGGTTTCAGTCCTACTACCAGATGAACAGACAAAAAGAAAGAGAAGAAAAAAAAAAAAAAAAAAAAAAAAAAAAAAAAAAAAAAAAAAAAAAAAAAAAAAAAAAAAAAAAAAAAAAAAAAAAAAAAAAAAAAAAAAAAAAAAAAAAGAAGAAAGGCAGTAAATTCTACTTGCACTCGCAAGAGTGTCACGTGCACTACGCGACTGTTTGAAAGTGCCAAGTCGCTCGGTCGAACATGGCAATCTGATTGACAATTACCAATGGCGTACTATCAGCAAGACCCCAACTTACAATTCTACCAATCCAATTATGGCAATTCATACCAACAGCCTGCTATGGATTCGGCGAACATGGGATCGATGAACTCGGGGTTCGCCTCCAATTTTGATGTGACAGGTGACATGGGAGGAATGGAACTAACCCCGGGCTTGTTTGCTGCGTTTGGTACATCTGGGTACTCGGGGGAACCCCCGCTCTTAGAAGAGATTGGAATAAATTTTCAGCACATGAAAGTCAAAACGCTCGCAGTATTAAACCCCATCAACAAGGATATAAGCCCAGATATCATGGCCGACTCTGATTTGGCTGGTCCGATCCTTTTTGTACTTCTCTTTGGAACGTTGCTACTATTGTCTGGCAAGGTCCAATTTGGGTATGTTTATGGTGTTGGGTTATTTGGCATAATAAGTTTGCATTACCTTTTCAAGCTTATGAGCAACGATGTGCAAATTGACATAACCCGTTCGGCCTCAATTCTTGGATACTGCTTGTTGCCTTTGGTGTTTATATGCGCATTGGGTTTGGTGGTCTCCTTAGACTCCATGGCTGGCTATATATTGAGCGGCTTGGCTGTTTTTTGGTGTACCTACTCAGCGTCTGGCTTGTTTGTGACGGTCCTAAAGCTACACAATGTGCGTCCTTTGATAGCGTATCCGCTATGCCTCTTCTACCTAGTGTTTGCTTTGATGGCAATCTTTGTCGAAAACAAAACTATCATTTCATGATCAAATCACTAGACCTAGATGCCTCATGAGGTAGACCTTGGGAAAATATGAGTTTCTGACTATACCCCTAGAATATAACCCTTTGAATTCATTGATGGGATCTGTGACTTGTTCCAGAGTTTTTTTCAAGTCATCAAGTGCATTGCTATCCAGTGGCTTTGACCTGATAAAAACCCTCCATGACATGCTACTGACTGATTTGCGGGCAGCCTACTGTGAACTCGAGATGCACATAAAAAAATATGGTATTATTCCAAGTAGAATCTTCCCTTTTGAATAGAAAACTAAACGAAATAAAGTTGAAAAGATCAGGTGCAATTTATTTTTTAGGAACATGCAACTTGTGAAATGGCCCTTCCGTCCGCGTCGCTCGCTCGCAGGTGTCTTATGCCCTACATGCCAGACCTCAACATCTTTTTTGAAGCAAGTGATCATCGTAAAGTCAAATGATGAAAAGTAGACTATCTGGAATATACAGTCTACACCGAAGATGTATATCACTGCAAAAAAAGCCATTCTATGTCACAACCCCCATTTTTTATGTGAATGCTAGCCCTCATTTGGGACACATATATTCCATGCTACTTGCCGACACAAGGGCTAGATGGGAACGTCTAGATGAAAGAAACCGAACATATTTCGTCACTGGAACAGATGAGCACGGTCTCAAAATCCAAGCTGCGGCAGAGAAGAGTCAAATGGACCCTCAAGACTTTGTGGATCGCGTATCAGAAAATTTCAAGACTCTAGCACTGACTTTCAATGTGCAAGCTGATCGATTTATTAGGACCACTGACGAAGACCACATCGACGCAGTCCAATACTTCTGGAAAGATATGCTATCCAAAGATCTTATCTACAAAGGCTCTCATCAAGGCTGGTATAGTGTTAGTGATGAGGCTTTCTACCCGGAGTCACATGTGAAAGACGTCGTAGACGCGAAATCGGGGCAAACAAAAAAAATCAGCATTGAAACCAACAACGAGGTTTTTTTTCATGAAGAAGAAAATTATTTTTTCAGACTCGGTCAGTTTAAAGGCAGGCTCGTCGAATTTTTGGAGGAAAATCCAACTTTCGTGGTGCCCTATCTGAAACATCGCGAATTGCTCAACTCTCTAAAGACTGAGAAGCTTGAAGATCTATCAGTATCCAGACCCTCCTCACGACTCAAATGGGGGATCGAAGTGCCTGATGATGACTCACAGAAAATCTACGTCTGGTTCGATGCTCTAGTCAACTACCTAACTGCGGCGGGCTATCCTCGGCTCCCCGAGACTGATTGTATTTGGCCCGCGAATACACACGTGGTTGGAAAAGACATTATGAGATTCCATTGTGTATATTGGCCAATATTCTTGATGGCGGCTGATTTGGAACTTCCCAGACAAGTTCTCGTGCACTCCCACTGGTTGAGTGAAGGGGTAAAAATGAGCAAGAGCTTGGGTAACGTTGTAGACCCGTTCAATTTAGCAGAGACATATGGAACGGATCCGACTCGATTCTACTTGATGGAAAACGCCAGCATAAATAATGACTGCAAATTTTCCGAACGGGAAATCAGAAACAGCCACTCTCTGCTACTTAATAAGTGGGCAAACATTAGCTCGCGCGTGGGAGGCGAGAAGTTCGACCTCAGCAGGGCTGTTGAAAGGAAGAAGGCAGGAGGTTTTGAAAACATTGGAGGGATCATCAGCTTGCTCGGGGAGCAAACTCTTGCTGGGAAAACATTGAGCTTGGGAAGCAGGCTTACTGAGAGCATAGATTCGCTCTATAATGACATGAATCGAGAGATGCAAGACTACGGGCAAATCAAAGCTCTCCAAAGATGGTGGGAAACCGTGGAGTTAGGAAACGAATTTTTCCAACATTGCGAACCTTGGCGCCATCAAAACTGGTCTGGTGGTGAGGGTGCTGATCGCGAGATGCATCAAGCATTCGCGGACTACGCTGTGTTTTTATGCGCGGAAGCAGGCCGCGTAACCTCGATTTGTGCATTGCCATTCATGCCAGATTTAGCAGCGAAGTTTCTAAGTCATTGGGGGATCCCACAGGAGCGCAGGGGACTGACCTATTGTAGCGTTGGCGCCGACTCGACTTACGGAACAGTTGACAAAAGTGAATCTGGATTCAAAGTTATGACAAAATTAAGAAAATAGTGGGCTCACGCTATAAGACTGAGAGCGGAAGATGTCCAATGAAATTATAGATGATCTGTACCTAAATTAGCGACCAATTATTATTTCTCACCTGTAAGTCAAGATCCAGATCGTACGCGTGTTCCTTGTGTGCTGTCAATCTGGACGCGCCGCGTGCGTCACGTCGCACGTGACCTCTATCATGTGACCCTCAAAGATGCTGGGCTCGCTACAATCCAGTGCCACAGATATTCCCACATCCGCCTGATAAACAACCCAAAACCAGCCATCATTCATTTCCCTGTCAAAATTTTATATAATATCCACAAATATAAGGCAATGGCACGAGGACTGCTGCGTCATATCAGGGAAGACGACGCCGATGACGATGGTAGTGGTGGCTCTTCAACTTTGGAAAGCTCGCCTCAGCCTCGAAGAACGAGAAGACAAGTTTCGTATAATGAGGACTCTGATGGGAAAGACGCCGAGCAGGATGGAATCAATCCAAATGAAGAAGATGCCACTGGTCTGCCAAAGTTGGAAGAGGACGAATTGTCGGATGGTCCGCTGGAGCCTGATAATGAAAACAAGGATGAAAATTACGACGAGAACTTGTCGGATGAGGATGAGGACATTTTGCCCTCACGAAAGCGGGCACGTACCGCCGCTCGCCGTCCAGAAAACCCTGAGAATGACGACTCCGATTTCAAAGGGGGAGATGACTCCGACGACGAGCATTTGAGCGATGGACCTTCAGGAGGGGAGTCTGACTTTTTCACAAGATTAAACGAGCTACGAGAAAAGAAGTTCGTCGCCACAGACGAAGAGGATGACTCGATCCATAGTAGTTTGCGTTCCCGAAGGACAAAGTCCCGGTCTCGAAGACACCGGCTGCGGTCACAGCCCCTCGAACGTCGCCCTAAAAGACGACAGGGCGAAGAGGACGACGAAGATGTGGCTGACGATTTGGCTGACGACGATAGCATTCAGCAGGAGATCAAAGATTTATACGATTCCTCTCCAGATGCTTCCCCGATCAAACACAAACTTCGTGAGCGTGAAAGGAAAATTGATTACACTATCCCCTCTCTCATCACCAACGAAAATGAGAATGACCTATACGCGACTGTACCACCTTCTTCCCAGACGCTTCGCTCGCGTGGTCGAAGACCAGCAGGCAATAAATCGGAATTCCGGAATCTTTTGTTCCCAACTGCTGGCCCCTTCGGTGGAAGTGACGTTGTTTCGCTCATGGGACAAAACATTCCACCAGGAGGCATCCCAATTCCAGGTATGACATCGGGGCCAGATTTGTCCATGGCGTTGGGAAACGACTCCGACTCGTCTGATGATGACTTTGCTCCGAGCACAGAGAACCAAGCAACGTTTGGCTCTCTCCACCAATTACCAGGACTCACTAACACTCATGCTAAGGGAGACTTTGGCGGTGGCAGCTTTGTAAACCACACCAACGTGAGAAGTGCACAAGTAAGCAAGAAAAAAAATACTTTGAGCGACACGGATCCATTGGGCGTGGACATGAACATAGACTTTTCCGCGGTTGGTGGATTGAATAACTACATCGACCAGTTGAAAGAAATGGTTGCTCTTCCACTTTTGTACCCGGAACTTTACCAAAACTTCTCCATCACTCCGCCCCGTGGTGTTTTGTTTCATGGACCTCCTGGTACCGGTAAGACGCTCATGGCACGGGCCCTCGCGGCAAGTTGCTCGACACCGTCCAGGAAAATTACCTTTTTCATGAGAAAAGGTGCTGACTGCTTGAGCAAATGGGTGGGTGAGGCGGAGAGACAATTAAGGCTCCTTTTCGAAGAAGCCAAAAACCAGCAGCCTTCGATTATATTCTTTGACGAGATAGATGGGCTAGCGCCTGTCCGCTCCTCCAAGCAGGAACAGATCCATGCCAGTATTGTGTCAACATTGCTCGCTCTCATGGATGGTATGGACAACAGAGGGCAGGTCATTGTCATAGGAGCCACCAATAGACCCGATTCCGTGGACCCAGCGTTGCGGAGACCGGGAAGATTCGATCGAGAATTCTACTTCCCACTCCCAGACATCGATGCTCGGAAAGAGATATTGCAAATTCATACAAAGAAGTGGTCTCCACCTTTGTCACCGGTGTTCATAGAGAAAATCGCCGGTTTGACCAAAGGATATGGAGGTGCAGATATGAGGGCGTTATGTACAGAAGCGGCTTTGAATTCCATTCAACGAAAGTATCCGCAAATCTACAAGAGTTCTGAAAAGTTAGTTGTGCAGCCCTCGAAAGTGAAAGTTGTTGCTAAGGACTTCATGAGGGCTATTGAAAAGATTGTTCCTTCGAGCGCCCGATCCACGACTAGTGGGTCTGCGCCCTTACCCGAAAGAATACAGCCTCTATTGCAGGAGTCTCTCGACGAAATTGCTAAAAAGCTCGACGATTTGTTACCTGGTTCGGTCAGTGTGAGTGGTAAAAAAAAGATGACCAATTTGGATGAGGCCATGTACCTCGATCCCACTATAAATGATGAAGATGGAGGGTTTGCAAAACACGAATTTTTGAGAAATCTAGAAAGCTCTCGGGTTTGTAAGCCTCATCTTCTTGTGTGTGGTGAACGTGGCGCTGGTCAGCAATACTTGGGGTCGGCTATTCTTAACTTATTGGAAGGTTATCAGATTCAAAACTTGGATCTTGCAACTATTTTCAGTGACGTGACAAGGACACCAGAGCTGTGCATCGTGCAGGCGTTCACGGAAGCCAGGCGACATCAGCCCTCCATCATTTTTATCTCAAATATTGACACGTGGTTCGAAGTGATGCCCTACTCTGCAAAGGCCACTCTTGCGGGCTTACTCAGGAATCTTCGAAGTAACGAGAAAATTTTGCTTTTGGGTATCGCAGAAAAGACATTCGGAGAACTAGATTATGATATGAAATCGGCTATGGGCTTCTTGAATGGCACTAACAAAGTGGACATAGCAAACCCCTCAGAAACATCCCGAAAGCAATTCTTCATATCAGTCAAAAACGCATTACTAATGAAACCTTTCGAATTCATAAATGATTTGGAAAATCGTCCCAAGAGAAAGATGAAAGTTCTCAAGCCGGCACCATTAGCGCCTACTACAGGAGCTTCATTCTCTAAAAAGAAGGTGAAACAGCAAGAATACGAAGATACAAAGTTAAAGAACATTTTGAAACTCAAGCTCGCAGCTATAATGGATCTTTTCAAAAACAGATACAAGCGCTTCAAAAAGCCAATTATAGATGACGCGCTACTTCATCACCTATTTGAGCCCTCGGTCTTGGAGAATCCTCATATTCCATACGAGGTTTTGTACGTCAAAGGGGAGGCTCCTGAGCACTCAGAGACTATCAAAGAGCTTTCAACAGGAAAGCATTTCTACAATATGGATTTAGACACCATAGAGGAGAGGATTTGGAATGGCTTTTATTCTGAAGCCAAACAGTTTCTCCGAGATATTCGCATGATTGTCAAAGATGCAATTACTTTTGGCGACAGGGAGCGAATTTTGAAAGCTAATGAAATGCTCACAAATGCGCAGTTCGGGATTGAGGATTTCAACAATGCAGAATTTGCCAAAGCGTGCAAACAATTAAGAGAACGAGAAGTAAAGAAGCAGGAAAGACTACTCGTTGAATACCATAAAATGAAACATGATTTTGAGCTAAAACAACTGGAGCTCTTGCAAACAATTGAAGATCAGCCACATTTGTCAAACGGTGCTTCAGGTCCAGTATCACTCGTGCTTGATGGTATTGATCACACTGAACTGGATTCAAAAGATTTGCACGGCGATTCCGAATTGATGAACGATAATGCATCTGAGCAACCTGGCCCTCTTCAATCCAACTCGGCCAAGCATGATGTGGACCAGCAAGAGAATGGGGGCATCAACGTGGTAGATATTGAAAATGCGCTTGAGGGTCTGAAGCCGCCTTATGCTGAGGAACCCGTCTCGCCCATGGAAAACTCCTGTAAGATGCCGAAAATCACAGAGAATGGCACTGTGGGAGTCATGAATGGTGACGACAAGAGGGGCGAAGAGATTGCTGAAGAATCCACAACTGAGTCAGAAGCTGAAGAGGGCTTCGAAGTAGATCTTGACCGTCATCTCACAGTTCCTGAGGCTCTTGACGACTTGTTTGAGATAGACATGGTGGAAGTGACAAAAGACTTCACGCTTGAGCAATTGGAATACTTTGTTGCTCGTCTCATGGAAATTATATGGGAAGATCGTGGCGAGTGGAACAAATGTTCAACGGTCGTCAAATTGAGAGCCGAGACGGAAAAATTACGTATTTAGAGCTATGAGGCTTGCTCATTTTTGATCTTGTACCGACTTTCACTATATACCTGTTTAAACTATCGCAAAATTCCCGAATTGCTTCCGTGTCGGGCAGAATAATAAAAAGCATCAGCAAACCTTGTCTGTGGTCGATTGTAGACAACGTTGACATGATTCTCTGACATTGTGGAATTTTTGGCCGTTTAAACGTTCCCGTTTCGGAGCAGAGATCTTGCATCGCGTGATGCTTTTATGACAAGGCGGAGAACAAGTCCCGACACGTTCCGATCCTAATCCTCAGCACTCCCATCCCGTGGTCTGTAGCTGATATTTTGCTCTTCTAAATCACCTATAATATGAGGGGGCAACTTACCATTAACCTTCACAGCATATAGCCCAGCGACAAAAGAGTCTATTCTGAGCCATCTGGCAACCCAAGAAACCTTATTGTCGTCTCCTAAAGCAACTAAGCCTTCAAAAGATGGCGAAGTGCAATCTTGAATCTGTCCATCTTCGTTGTCTGCGTAATGCAAGACAGATTCACAGTTGGGGCAGCCGATTTCGAGGAACTTCTTGTAAGGCTGTATTATGCCACAGAGCATGCAGGCTCTCTCGGTCTTTGACGACATTCGTGGTGACAGACAAATTGCAATCTTGAAAACTAGTGTCAGAGCGAGAAAGTCTCGAACTTGAAATGCATGTCACGTGCGCCGTGAGAAGTGCTCACTTTTCGAGGTATTGTCGGGCAAGAGGTTTGAAGATCATCTGGGATAAATGAACTCTGGGTACATTCTCCATTATCAATTTTGTGAATCAAACATGCTCACTTGCTTCGGAACCAAGTCGAACGTTTTCGACGCCGAAATTTTTTTTTGATTATGTTGGATCAAGAAATTTAACACTTGTAAAGCTTCTGCAATTTAAAAACTCATAGGAATCGTACTTTTTCTCTGTCAAAATGTTGAAAGTTGCTTCCAAATTGTCTTGATCTAAACTAATTCATATCATAAAAAATAAAAGGAGTTGGGGATATGTACACTCACACAAAACTCAGTTTTTTTTTTTTTTCGTTTTCCACCAACTGTGCTTTACTTGAAGCCAAGCACAATTATCAGTTAGCTTCATCTCCATTTATCTGCTAGATCGGTGCCTCAGATCTTCCTGCATTTTCTCGCAAGCCCCGAAGAACGAGCCCATCGAATCCAGGTTTTGCTCAACGACGCCACTTTGGGAAACATTATATGTTGTTGACTGTGGGGATATCGAGGGCTCGCACAAGGACAGGCGTCTTTTTGAAAAAGCCAATTCTTACACAATGCCCGCGACCCAGTCCACTGGTTCTGTCTCACAGAAGCTTCTCTGTCGACCCATCATTGATTGTAAGCACTCTCACTGAGTCTCTACAGCAAGTACATGCCCATGTTGGCCTTCCATGGTACTTATTTATCCCGTTGACTACTTTTGGATTGAGAGCAGTATGGACATTTCCCCTTGCACTATTACAACGACTTCGCATACAAAAGCAAAATAGCCTTCGCCCCATCGTCGCCGCTACTGGGCCTGCCGTCCGACTAAATTTGGCCAAAAAAGCCCTGAGCGCTAATAAACCCAAGGATCTTGCATTAACGCCGGTGCTAGCGCCTGCGGAAAAGATGCGCTACGAGGAAATCATGGTTTTGTCTGCCAAGGAAGTCCGCAAAAGGCAAAAGACATTGTTTAGGGCGCACGATGTTCAACTTTACAAGAATTTTTTTCTTCCTTCGGCACAAATACCTCTTTGGGTCTGCATGTCGATGACGTTTCGGGACTTGAGTGGCTGGTCTAGTTTAGATGCGGTCGCCAACAAGCCATTAGATCCCACCCTTTACAGCGAAGGTGCATTGTGGTTCGCTGACCTCACAACACTGGACCCAATACACGTGTTTCCCATGGCTATAGGAGTAATTGCTCTCGTTAATGTGGAATGGACTTTCAAAACATTCGATTTATTGAAGTTATCCAGTAGGCGTAAACTCTTTCGTCCTACGATAACGGACTCACTCGCAAATGTCTCGCGCATGGCAGTCGTATTCCTAATGGCGATATCCCTCCACGCACCCAGTGCGCTCACAATATACTGGTTTAGCTCACAATTATTCTCATTGATACAAAATATCGTGCTTGACTTGTTGCTTCCAATAAGCTTCACACCTAAGACGCGGTTGAGTTCTAGCCAGCAACGCAACTCAGCTGCAGCTGACGTGGTGAGCCTTGAGGGTCGCCGCTAACGATTTTAGATTTGTACATATTTCCAAACCCTGAGCTGATTAGACCTGGCTAGCTTAATTCAAATTACAGACAGAAAACAAATTGAGGAGAAAATGCAATTTCATCGAGTGAAGCGCATTACGCGTCTCTCTGTGCTCAAATCGCGAAACAGCTCCGCTATACGCCCACTTGATTTTGTGCCCACTTTTCTCAATGTCACTTCAATCGATTGATGCCATTACAAAAGCCTCAAAAGAGCTTTATCCATTGATAACCAAGGAATTTTCAGAACAGTCAACGAAGAAATATAACGATGGGGAGTGGACACTAGAAGAGCTCGACTCGTGGAAAAACGAGGAACTACCTCGTATTTTGAAGGAAAGAAAGGAAAAAGGGAAGGTACATTTGACCAGGGACGATTTGATTTTGCTTATGGACTGGAAGCTAGCGAAAGGAAAGTTTAGGCCGGCGCTTCCAGGGCTCATCAAATCCAATGACGCTGATGCGGTTCGTGAAGTGTCAAGTGACGGCTTCGAGGTGTTCCTAAAATTTGTGAATTCTACCGCAACAGGTGATTGGAGCAAAGTCCATTTGAACGAATACAAAGCTTGTTTGAGAGTAGCATTCAAGAGCTTGTGTCAGCTCAAGGGGGTTGGCCCCGCTACAGCGAGTTTGATGCTCTCATTGTTGACCAGCATCACTAATTTTACCCCTCCGTTCTTTAGCGACGAAAGCTTTATGTACTTTATTAGGGACGTCCTTCGCCCAGAGCAGCCTATCAAATACTCAATCAAGGAATATGTTGAGGAATATGTACCTATTTTGGTAAACATTGCTGCTAAAAACAGCGTCTTGTCCCTTCACACCTTGGAACAGGGAGCTTGGTCCCTCAAAACGTATCACATCTACAGAACTGATCGTTTGTGCAACATCAAACTACCATTCGAAATAAGGGATGAAGAACTCGAGTCATTTCAATCTGCTCCAATATACCTTGAGCACGATATTTCCGTGAAACGGCCCGCGGCTAGACAAGTCAAAAGCGACGCCAAAAAACAAAGAAAAATTTAAATCCGAGAGGGTATACTAATTCAAGAACAAGAGCTCCAGCAACCATCAAAGATCCATGTAATCACTTTCAAAGTTGAGTAGCCTAAACGGATTTTTGTTCTTTGAACTTAGTTCGCTCACGTTCTTTTCCACATGATTTACCATGGATTCCAATCTCGATTCCTTACAGAAATTTTGAGCCTCGAGAATCTCGGCGTTGATCATGCTGGCTAACACCTTGACATCCATTGCTTCTCGCTCGAAAATTTTTGCTGCCTGGGATAGTTCATCGATATCACTTCTTTCATTGAGAAGCAAAACACATGAAAGCTCTTTCAAAGCTTTCCGAGAGTTTTGCGCAGATTTCCCGATGAGATGCTTCCCCAATACAATCGATTGCTCATACAAGCTTCTAATGCGCTCGTCCGAGCAACTTGACTTAACGTTTCCCGACTCAAATTTCAATTGAAAAAAGGCTTTTAGCAAGTCGATGTAATGCAGAACTTCGAGCTCGTAGATAAAAAAATCAAGCTTTTCCAAACCCGAAAACTCAGTCTTCATAACTTTGATAGCATCGAGAAATTGTCGATCCATAATACTTTTCTTAAGCTGTTGCCGTTGTATGATTCTTGTAGACGGGAATGATTCACATAACGCAGAGGGCTTGCTTGTTTCGTTTGCTATCTCATCGTTTGTCCCAACGTTTCTCGACAAGTCAAGGAGATCCGAGCTTAAAGATTCAAGTGACCCTAAGAAGCCTTCCTGAACCATATAGCCTCCAATAAAATCGTTCAAGATTGATGGGTCGTCCTGAATTCCTCGAATGGCTCTCTCGAATTTAAGTATAGCTGTATCAGGTGTCTCCTTGATAGAGGTAAGCTCATCTGTGATGACTGACTTTAAAAGTTTGTTTTGACCTAGCTTGAAGTTATGAATATAACCATCGATATTGAATTGAAAGCTTTTTAATCCAAAGTTTGTGACAATTCTTGACTCTGGCAAATTTCCAATGGCGGGAAGCTTTGGGTACTCGTTCAAGCGAAACCCCATTATCGGATATAAAGGCCCCAGCTCTGCCTCTTGCCCGAAAATAGAATCTTGATATCTGTTTGAAGATGTTATTTCCAGCTCCTTGATCGTTTTCACCATCACACCATTAAGAGTTATAAAGAAAGAGCGCTCAATAAAATTCACGCCAAAGCCAACAGTGTCAGTCTGGAAACCTCTCTTCTCACCGGAGTCAAACAGAGGATAAGTATGAAATGGAGCTTCGATCTCCAACTTGCTATTATCTTGTTCTGACGAGGCTTGTCTGTTAAGCTGGGAAAATCGTCTATTTAAATTGAGCGATGATGTCCTAAAGTTGCCATCACTACGCTTCACTGACGCGTACGAACAAGAGTTGTTGAAGCTGATAGCTAGACTGCCTTCAAAGGAAACACCTGGCTCAGCACCAAGAAAAGTACTTGTTTCCTCGTCCAACTTGTTATCTGACGACCTTTCGTTCTGGTAGCAAATGTCGGCCTGAAGAGTTTTGAGATCTATCGACAGAGTTGTGGCAGACAGTGAGGGAGAAGTGGGGGAAATCCTATCAAACTTGATATTCCTCTTGGTAAAACCCATGTTAAAGAATAGCGAAGAGCCGGAGGATAGAGAGGGATCATTGGCATGAATAAGAGGCTCAAAATTTGTGCTTTGAGTAGCTGTCTGCTCCACACAAACTTCATAGTAAAATACACCAGTCTTTTCCTTTACCTCGTTATTTGAAATGAAATTATAGAATCGGGGTTTCGCCGGTTGATTTTCTGAGTCCTTGCGACTTTCTCTTGAAAGTTTGAGTCGAAGAACCGAGAATCCATTCTCTATGTCGGATGTCATATTGAAATGCTCATCTAGGACTCGTAAGTAGTTTCCAGGAGACAAGGGCGTCCAAAACATTGGCAAAGGTGAAAGGAAAACGCTTTTATGATTGGCCATCAAGTATGGAAAATAAAGATGTTTGTTTTCTTTCCTATCACGAGCCCATGAGATGAGAGAGCTAAGAGACCCATAGCAGTTTTCGATATCTTTTTGTCTTGTTTTATAGATAAACTCACCATATCGCGCATGGTCGAATATAGATGTTTGATTTTGGGACTGCGGCTCCACAGAGACCGACGACAATGGCACTGAGCCTGAATTGATAGCTCCATAGACCGTTTGTTCTCTGTCATTGGTACCAAATGAGTGTTCTGAGCTCTCTTTGCATTCCGCCTTGCCCAGCATGAGTCTGTCTTTGAATATTTCGAAGAGTTCATGGAGGTATTCATCGCTTATATCCTCCGCGGGCGAGGCGCCGAGCACTCCCAAGGCTGAAAACTTTTCTTTGAGTTTTGCCTTTATAAGATTGTTAATGAAGGCATCGTCACAGAATGAACTTGGGTCGTGTGATAAATCTCGCGGCAGCCGGAAACGATAGTGTGAGGAGTGTGGAGAGAAGAAGTTTCTAGCTGCTAAGTCTGAATCGAGCCAACGTAGCTCTTGGTAAAGCTCCTGGCCGACACAAGTGTTGAGTAGGTAAGGCGGGATCACATAAGTAAAGTCGGAGTCAGTCATTTGGTTCGGTTGCGAAGGCTGTTCTTCCATAGTTCATGTAATTTGCGGGGCAACACAGATTAGATAGCCTCTGTTATTGCAGAAGCATGTAGTCACGTGACATACGTTAATTATCTGAGATTCTTATTCCTTCTTGACACATTATGTGGTGTAAAAACAGCAGTGACTCAAACCAGACACGTGGCGTCAATAAATATGTATTTAGAATTGACGAGACTCTGTAATACACACTTCTCCTTTTCCCCTTCATGTTCATATTCGAGTGCGTCACTTCGAAGCTCGAAGCGCACTACCGGCCTCGCACCTGAGTTTAGCAGATCCATCGCACTTCTCATTAATGACTGGCTAGAACTGTAAACACACTCTGCCGCTGATATCCATTACAAACTGAGCTATGACTGAACCGATTTTGTTGCAAGTTCAGCTGGCTATACCAAACATTGAAATGACTGTGATTTCTCAGGGTGCGGAGGCATTAGTTCTATCTTCAACATCGCATCCCTACTTAAGTGCAGAGGGAAAGTTCATCATAAAGTTTCGTCCTAGAAAACCCTACAGGCATCCGAAAATTGATTTGCTGATCACTAAATCGAGAACAATCGGCGAAGCGAAGTTTATGCTGAAGCTTAACAAATTAGGAGTCCCTGCGCCTCACTTAATACTGTTGGATGCTGCAAAAGGGATTATTTGGATGAATACTGTCGGAGATGTGTTGCCCAACGGCGAGATTTCATCTTTGAAAAACTATTTATGGCATTTGGAAAAAAACGGAGGTCACTGTTTGGGCAGCGAGGCCGAATCATTCTGTAAATCCACTGGGTCTGTCATCGGCAAACTACACAAGAACGATATGGTGCACGGAGATCTCACTACCTCTAACATAATACTTCAGAATTCTGAGTCTTTTCTCATCGATTTTGGTCTATCTTCTTACTCCAACCTACCTGAGGATAAAGCTGTTGACCTTTATGTGTTGGAAAGGGCTGTTTTGAGCACACACTCTGATTTTGCAGACAAATATAACAAGTGGTTACTTGAAGGATACGAAACTGAATTCAGTAAGTCCGAGATGGGTAAGTTGAAAGACACTTTGAAAAAGTTGGATGAAGTGCGCTTGAGAGGACGTAAAAGATCTATGCTCGGCTGATGCTTTTGCGCAATTAACATTAAGGTGAGGCAGAGTAAAATGTGCGTTCATGGATTATGACTTCATTGTTACCAGCTAGCGTCCAGTTTGACTCGCAAACAACGAAAATCAATCAGATATGCTTTGTTCGCGATGTTGCTGACTTCCCCCAATTCTCTTAAAGCACACTGAAACATTTCCGTCAAACTTACATCTAGCTTGACTGAATACATGTGTCGAAAGCCGGATCGAGCTACTTGAATTTATTTGCCAGTGATATCTTTGGCTTCAAAAAAGGAAGGCAAAACTCAATTAGCTTCTAGTCGCCGTATTCTTCCTGTCGGGATCGGACATGGGGGAGGGGGACACTGTGTAATTTTTCAAGTGCCATTTGGTAGCTTGAGTTCTAAGGAGAATTACTGTAAGATTGGAGGCTAGAAGAGGCTGCCGTTTGGCTCTGAGAGCTTCAATTGGTGAGAAGTAACCTCACGTTTCAAAAATTTGCTCTTTTTCTGCAAAAAGCCCTCAACTATTTTCAGTCCGTAGACAATAGATGATTTGCATAAGGTTCATCAGAAACCAAAGGACTCTGATACATTCTTTTCATGTTCTCAAAGGCTGAATGCTCAAAGACAAGCAAACCATAAAGAATAAACTTTAAATATGAAATCTTGCTGTTTAGTTTATGTGTTTGGATACATCGAACAAGTGAAATTCCAAACATCTACATTTGTCTTACTGTCGTGCTGAAGTATTGCTGCATTGATCTAAAGGCTCTTTATTGTGCTTTATACAATGCACAAGCATCTTTGAGCAACTAAGAGGATAAACGCTTTTGCTGCTTGGCCCAAATATATGATTTCTTTGTCAATCACCTCGACTTATACTGGTTACAAGACTATTTTTTCTTTTGCTATAAAATGTGAAGTAATTCCACCCTGTGTTTTTTATTTATTATCTCAAGGGTACTAGCGAAAGCAAAAAAACTCAATCCAGCAAGAATGGCACAAGAAAATACGGTTGATGATCAGTCCAAGATTGAGGGTTCAGAGCATGTACCACCCAAGCAAAACCCGCCACCTCTTCGCCAGCCCCCAAACTGGCCTTGCAAAAAGCCGAATGTCAAATGTGGCGGAAAGCGTGATAACAATCCCCCGAAAGACTCCTGATTGATAAATCTCAGGTTAGCTTGCAAGGGACTCCGAAACTTGAGACTGACCTTATATAGTTTAATCACATGTCATTTTCTACTATTTTGTAATATTTTATATTAAGATATTCCCCGCGCTGAGTCACAAAGCCCTAAGATACGTGAAGACTCGTGGAGACCATTTTCGACTCTCTAGAATCGAGACACAGGCTAGTTATGGATGACACAATGTTATTCATTATTGAGACAAATAGCAAGATTTGGGAATATTGCTCACAAAATCTACCTCTGGCCAGATCTCCCCAAGTAAAGTTATACATAAATCAGTAGGTCGTGAAAAAATAAACATAACTCTGCGTGAGCTACAGGGGGTAGAAATGTGACTCATTTTACGTCTTACGGAGTCTAGCGTTTAATAAACGATATGTGGATTTGTGGGAGAGACGCGACGACGCACTGGGTGTAAAAATTAATGATTGGGGGAGATTAAAAAACCAATTCAAAGATGTTAAAATCAGGAAAAATATGAATAAACAAGTCATGCCAAATAATAGCAGAATTTCGGCAGCTCAAATGATTTCAGAGAGTGAATGCTGCTCCTATTCTCGGACAAATGTCATTCAATTATCATTATGAAGGGTGTTCAGGAGCCTGGTTTCTAAGTCACGGGATTGCTGTCTGGACTCCCTGAAGACGAACAAAGAAAGGTTAGACAAAAAGAACATCAACCTAAAGCATATGTCTAAAACAGGAAAGCAAAAGCTCTTGATTGTGTGTTTATCAAAGAATTGCTTTGATCGTCGATTGTCGTCCATCAGGCTCGAAGCAATTCGGACACAAATTGCTCAAATCTCGAAGAGATTATAACTTCAAGACAATCAGACAAAGCTGTGAAAAGACAATACTTTCTTAATGGCATTGTCTTTTGTGTGAGTCATTTTGGTTTGCTATGATACGTTTATCGTCGTCATCTAGTTAGCTATTGTGCGTAATATCATAGATTTTATAAAACGAACAGTCCGCATTTGGAACACATTGTAGAGTATTTGCTCGCGTACTGCTTGAGCTGTTTTGTGATAAGATGGATTATTAAAGATAAAGTTGCTAAAGAAACTAGTCGCCCTAGGGATAAGAGTCACACTAAAGGCTAAGAATGACACTTGATTGAGAAATATAAGCACAAAATCTTATAAAAGATATTGTGGAGTGGATAGTGATACCATTTTGACAGTTGACGAGCAAGTTTCAGTTTCGATATAAGAACATTGATCTGGATGACAGACAATGCCAAAACATTGTGCGCAAAATTCACACAATGAACATAGTCTATACTGGAAAGTGGAAACCCATGCAAAAGAATCACAAATTATCCGAGCTGGATTTTCTATAAATACGCCCTTCAGGTGCCACTCTTAAACTTAAACTGTCACCTTGATTCACAAGTATCTTTTTCCACTGAATTCGATCAATCAAAATCAAGCAACAGTCATAATCAAACAACAATCAAAAATGGGCAAAGGCGGAAACGGATCAGGCAGCGGAGGAAACTCTGCAGGTTACCCCAGCACGACTGGCAATCCATCAGGCGGCGGTAGGGATAACGGCCCTCGTAAGTGAGCCATTGAAAAGATATGATTTCGATTCTATCGCTCATTTGAGTTAGGATCGCATCCACATCAACTCTATAGTTTTATTTATGGTAATCAATAATCAAAAAAAAAAAAATACAAGGAGAAAAAATGAAACGAAGTAACGTTGGTGTAAGTCCTCAGAGGAGAGAACATTGACTCGGCCTTTAAATGCGTGAGAACTTCGATAAGGTCTTCGAAGCTGATCATTCAAGCTTGTCCACCATGCCACTCGCATTGGCATGAACCGGCTCTCGTGTGTTTTTGCTCCGGGGCCACATCGAAGGAAGCTTCACCACTTGAAACCTAGGCTCTATACATCTCGCGGTGAACCAGGCACGTAGTTTGTTTTCTATAAGCTCGGATATCTTTGGCACATCTTGTAGCTTCGCTCTAGCACCGATAAGAGACTTGACCTGGAACTCAAGCCTGTAATCTGGCGAAAATGAAAACATGAGAGCCGTGCCACCACTTCCGGGTGAGTCCTCCTTGGAATGTGTGACAAAATCAGCATCATTTGTGTTGACCAAAGAAACAGTCAAACAGCTGGAAAAACGAACCATAGAAACAGATAATTGAACAGGTAGTATAGCAGTTGAAGGCCTAGGATAATTAAGAAGAAGTCGCGTATCAATACCCAAAGTAAGTGTATCAGATAAATCGACATCAATCTTTGCTTCTAGGCGGCCTGAATCAGTAGAATTATGCTTGATGCGGCAATTGGAGAAAATTGGAAAATCATCACCGATATCAATCTCTGTTAATTTGATTTTATCTAGAAAGTCTGGCAATTCCAGCGTTTCCAAAAATTCACTTAAGGAGTGGTAAATGTTATCGGCTAGCAAGGCCTCTGTGCGAAGCTGTGAAATTGTCTGCGCCACAAGCACGTTAAACCAGTCCAAGCTTTCTGGGTTATGATTGTCAACATCATAGTATGTTTTCTCAAGAATCGTTTCCAATTTTGAGGTACTGGAGCTAGTCTCTGAAGTCTCGGACTGTATCTTTCGATCTCTCTTCACGATGACACCAGAGGCGTCACGCTTGGTGGATTTTCTGGTGGCATCAGATGACGAAGGAGACTCAGAAAACACGAAAAACTTGATGAAGATCAATACAAGCACCACAACACTCAACTGGCCACAGACAAGGCCCTGTGTGAAACTCCAGCCATTACTAGCATGGGTGGGCATGTAGTATGCTGTCTCGGGTCCGCTGATCTTCAGCATATCACTCTGATGATGGAAATTATTTTGAATCTTGCCACTGGTATATGTGAACCTCACACAACGAGAAACGAAATGAGCCGATGCTAAGGCCAAGGGCGTGATATAATGCACTGTTCAGAAGAGTCTATGGCTAACGACGCGAGGAAGAAGAGTCTCTTCTGAAAGCGCGCGTCACAACAATTGGTTTACTTTGCCCGACTTCATAAATCTTTCAGAACAATAAAATAATGAATTTTCAGACAAAAAAAAGTGTGTCATTTTGATTTTTGCGCCTACATGAATAATTCCTGACTTCCGCTCAATTGTCACATGACATTCTTATGGGGCTTTATAATGTGTTTGTACGCTCTTTACTCACCAAAGACCGAGCTGATCCTTTGTCTGCGGTCAAGCTCGAAATGCTATCCACTTTGTCGTTCAAAGGCCTAAAACTCCTTCCGCTTTTTAGGCTTTTTGCTCGTCTTCTTTGGTGACTTCCCTTCATCGGACTTTGGCTCTTTCTTAGGAGTTCCCGGCGCTGAGCGAGAACGAGTAATACGTTTGGGCTCGTCCCCTGCGGAGTCCTCGTCGTGAGAATCGTCACGCCCGATCCACTCCTTGAAGTTACCTAGTATTGATCGAAGAGGTTTATCGTTCTTGTTGCCGATGTATTTGGAGGCAAACTCAGTCAAGGGGCTGGATGGACGCGATGCATCATCTGTGTCGCTTGCAAGCAAAAGACTACTATTGCTTGAGTGCAAGCTATTTTCGTTCTTCTTTCCACGCAAGTATTCGCGCACCTCCACGTATAAGTCTTTGGAAACATTGTTGATACTGTTTCTGTTCCTCATCCAGTAAGTTCTAAAGTCATTGATATGTTTCTTGAAGTCCAATTCATTTTTCTTGAACCAGCTCACATTGAGTTCTTTTCTTGTGGCACCTCTAGCGAAGTTTCGCATGAGATACTTGTCGTAATCCCGGATGATCTTGGTGATTATATCAGAGGTGGATACTCCGTCCGTTCTTTGAGTAGTCAAGAACATCCCGCTTTCCTTTATCGGCTTGTAAATGTCGTCGGAACCCGCCGAAGCGTACGGTAAATCGTCGTGAGCCACGTAATCGATTCTGTGTTTCAGCAAAAAGCTGGGAGTAACGCACCACGGCGCATCCGCAATTACTTCGTCGACCCATTTGCAATGTTTCAATGTTTCAACCCTATGTTTGTCTGAAAGCACGGTTAATCCCTTCCGTTTGTGGGTTTCCTTATCCGATGGCACACCACACACCAACTGAACGTTTTCAAACGACTTTTTGGCTTGTTCCAACTGGCGCATGTGGCCCAAATGGAATAAGTCAAATACTCCGTCGGCATAGATGCGAATTGGTCTGTCTGAGGGGGGAAGATTGAATTTGTATCCGAGAGGCCTATATTTGCGGAATTCTTCCGGAAGCTCCGCATCCAATTCTTTCTCCCTGGCTTCAAACTCCTCTTCCTCTTTTGTTTTCACTTTACGTCTTTTATGTGATCCATTTTCACTATCACTTTGACCGTTGCTCTCATCCTCGGTATTTTCTGCGGATCCGTTGTTGGGTGAGGAGACATTTGAATCGCTTCTTTTCCGTTTCCGGAAAAGCGATGTTAATTTTGGCGCAATCAAGTCCACAGAGAGCGTCCTCGTAAGCGGACTATTTATGTCTGAGGCTTCTGCATCCGTCTTTTTCGCCATGTTTATCAGTCAATTGGAGCGGATTTGTGTGGGTTAAGCTGATTATTTTTGTGGGTGTATGTCCGTTGTCACGTGGAAGCACCTGAAAAAGATATCTCGCAGTGCGTCGGCCCACAAAATATCATTGCTGCTCACTATCCGCAGCTTATCGCTATGATCCTGCGAAAGCTTACTTCGCCAGTGCGCGAGGTGCCGATTCCTCAAATCAATAGAAGCAAAGGCCCTCTTTCACCACTTGATATTACTTTGAAATAAAGGACTGAGTTGGAAAAAATATTCTGAAAGATTTCTCAATAGCGCGATGCAATGCTGTTCTAGTGAATAATGCTCATATGTTGAGGAGTACTTAATCTCGGGCGTGGAATTGAAAAGTCAACACCTTTTGGCACTATAGACTCAATTGTCTTCATCCACAGGAGTTCATCAGGTTTCATGAGCCTAGCTTTGCTAACGCATTAGCTGTGGACCAATTGGTGTATCGCTTTCTTTTGGAGAAAGTTAATTGCTTAATATCATAGTCGTGGTTTTGATGCCATCAGACAGATCACATGACCGCGAAAGCACCATGAAACCCACTCATCTAGCATGCCCACATCTTTTCGTAAATCATTTCAACTGTCAAATGTAAAAAGAGGTGTTCGAGGGTCGGTTCCCACGTGGAGCGAAATTAGGATCTAGACCAATATTAGTGGTTCTGGCGTCATGAGATTTCTCTAGAGCCATTGAACTCGCGGCATAACATTTTACCTGACCACCCCAGCAAAGCTTCCAGACTCGCATGAGTCTTCCGCGTTTTGTTCACCCACCACATCTTCTCGTTTATAGTAACTCACGATGAAACAACCTTCCCTCACCGACTTGAGGTTCATATCGCCTTTGACGTTGAGGACATGGTTCGCGTCAAAATCTCCTACAGGAAATGGTAAATTTGCCGTGGTTGATGTGCGCGACTCTGACTTTGTTGGCGGCCATATCAAGGGCTGCTATCATTACGCAGCTGGGGAAATATACGACACCTTACCCGAACTTCGTCGACGTCTTCTAGAGAACAAAATAGACGATGTTGTATTTCACTGCGCCTTGTCCCAGGTGCGGGGTCCCAAGTCGTCGCTTGTATTCTTGAGAACGCTACAAGAGTTGCCAGTCGAGGAGCGGGAGAAGTTTGATGGCTTAAATGTATGGGTCTTGTCAGGGGGCTTCACCGCTTGGCAAAGACTGTACGGGACTGATAAAGAAGTCACAGAAGGCTACCAAGAGGATATCTGGGAGTAATTTTGATGGGATGAGATAGATACGATTTGACGCTATACTATAATGCCAAGAATTTTGT
>JAJLZY010000096.1:0-44528 GCA_030564885.1 Metschnikowia kofuensis (nom. inval.)
GCCTTCACCAAGTCGTACTTGAAGCAGCACCCAACAAACGTGTTCTGCACCCAGGACTTTGAGCAGATCTATATTGTGTTGTACAGCTTGATATTGCTCAACACGTCTTTGCACAACTCCGAGGTGAGCAAAAAGTCGAAGCTTTCTCAGGCAGACTACATCAGAAACACCCTCAGCACATTTCTTCTGCAGAACAAAAAGACTTCGCGTGCATTGTCGGTCAAACAGAAAATCCAGATCGAGCGCGAGCTCAATCTCTACTACGAGGATTTGGCAAGAAACGAGCTCTACTTGAAGAAAGGGGATCCAGATACGCCAAAAAAGGATTCTAGCCTTAACAGGTACTCTGTGGCAGACACCATCCGCTCATCGGTCTCGAGCAACCATAGTGAGTATGTATACGAGATTGCCACGGCCTCGTCCTTGGCCAACGGCACTGTCGAGATTGTGGATTTGTCGAGGCAGCGGTCCAATACTTCCACGTGGTCTGTTGACATGGAAGGCAAGCAGCGCCCATCTTTGGCCATGAAAAGATACACGTCACAGGCCTCGACTGTCTCCACCAACTCGACGGCCGTTTCCAATCTCTTTGCTGCCGGCCATGGCGCGGCTAATACGCCTCGCTTTGGTTTCACACGTGCGCTTTTGTCGGACAACAATCAGAGAGGCGGTGCTACTGGTTTGCGCCATCCAAAATCAACCGATCACCTCCGCACTCTAACAAGACGCCTGTCGCGAGTTTCCATCAACACAAAGGACTCTGCTGCGAACCATAGACAATCTGACGATGCATATTCGGTCGTTTCTTTCGGCGATATGCCTCAACTCAATGTCACAAATGCGTATGGCCAGGCGCAGTACAAATTGGAGAACTTTGACGTCGGCGACTTTCAAGATCCGTTGGACTTGAAGCTAGAGCTTCAGGGTGCGCCATACCTCAAGGAGGGGCTTTTGAAGTTGAGAATCTTGAACAACGACCTGGCCGATCAGGCCGCCCCTGGGGAAGCCAATACGTCGTCCGCCTCTCTGGTCTTTTCCGTGCCAACAGCCAAAACTGGATTTTTTTCATTCTTTCTGCGCTCCAACAACAAGGAGACAGCTTCAGCAAGCACACTCGGCACCAACAGCAACAATGTGTTCGGTGCCAAGCTCACTGAGCTTTTTGTCGTAGTTTCCAAGGGTGAACTTCGTCTCTATTCTTTTGATCCTAAGATCATCAAGAGACAGCAGCAGAAGTTGAAAAAGGAGAAACAGCAACACGCCTTCAACGAGTTTGACGAGGCCATGGAAAATGAAGAAGACGTGGGTGATGGTAACTGGCTCAACAATGCCGCTCATATTGGAAATTACAATCTTTGCTCGACTGTGGCCCAGTTTGAGAAACCTTCCACGCACCACAACGCCAATGCCGCAGGCTCGCAAAAAGTCATGTTCTCCTTGACATTCCCAAGAATTTCGAAGAGGCAGCCCAAGACGTTTTTGTTTGAGGCCGGTACAGCCGAAATTGCCAACGAGTTCATCAACACGTGTAACTTCTGGGCCTCGAAGCTCACAGCTGTTCCTGCCTTGGAAGAGAGCATGTCCTCGATTGAGTACGGATGGACGAATCTCGACTCCTTGATGGATATGGGAGACACCTTCAAAAAGACAAAGTGTATTTCCAAGTGGGAGACTCTCCCCAAGGGGGTTTATCTCAGCAACTTCTGCAACACCGAAGCCAGTGAAGAACACTCGGCTAGTCACGAAGGTCTCCTGAAACAGTTCTTCCAGACATTGAAATACTACAGCAATTTGAAAACTTTGTTTAACTCCTTCAACCGTCAGAAATCCCACTTCATGAGGGAGTTCCGCAAATACTCACACACCTCCAACTACAAGCTTGTCATGCTGAATTATGAGAGCCGCTCGCAAGAGTACAAAGCCGAGCTTGGTAAGTATAAGACCTACATCACGATGCTCGGATACGCCTTGAAACTACGCTTTGACCTAGAGTGCGAGGAGCAGATGTTGATTTGGGAGAAGGAAATCATGGAGTTGCCAAACATGGACACACCGGAGGCCATTGCAGAAGAATTGGGCAGGCGCAAACAAGAGGTTTCCGCAAACGAGTCAGAGGTCACAAAAGCAGTCAGACTCGAATTAAACAGATTGATTCTGTCGTCTGCCACAATGAAAAAGGTGATTGACGAAAACATGAATGCCGAAAGCCATGTCGAAAGCGAGCAACAGCCACAGCAACATGCGCCACACAATTCGGAAGAAACATACCAGGACAGCACAGATGACTCAGAAAATCCGCCACTAGTTAAGTCTCCGAAAAACTTCAGCTTGTCGCATTTCAAGCACCCCGTCAGCAGTCCAGTGAGCCAGTTGCTCTCGGCTGACAAATCCGCGGTCGTCGACTCGCGCGAACAAGAGCTCAACTTTAGCCCAAGAGACTTGAGCATGAGCTTCAGCACCAACACCATTAGAGAGGAGGATGAGACAGAGGAACTTGAAGCTCATCCAAAAGTGATTGTTGCATAATCCCGTCGATGCTGCCATAATAGAGTTGATTTTAAATAGACAATGCATGTATTCGGGGCTTTATAAGTAGTTGACGAGCGCATGAGCGAATGCACAAGGTGTGGGGACGGCACAAGCCTCGAGAAATGTGGCTCGAAACGATTTTTTCCGAGTCAAGTAACGAGATAAATTATGTACCGTTAAAGCTTCCATCTGCGTGATTCGGGACAACTCTGGGAAGATCATATTCGGCTCTTGGGCTGGTCACGTGACCTCTCGTGTGAACGCATTCGTCTCGACAGTTCCGCCACTCAGTACCGCGTATAACTGTAAGGTGCCAACTCAATAAAGCTATCATACCCAGATCGCCTTGGCTTCATCTCGATTTTTTATCGATTTTATTTTCCATTGACCATAAAAACTATCAATCGCATTTTCATTCATAATGTCTGATCCAAGCTCAATAAACGGTATGTGAGATCGTAACCTTCATCTTCCACATTTACAATGACAAATTACTAACTTTATTTCCAGGTGGCTCTGCCGTCGCCATGGTGGGTAAAGAGTGCATAGCTATTGCCTGTGACTTGAGGCTAGGCAATCAATCTTTGGGGTTGGCTAACAATTTCGAGAAAGTGTTTCAGTTTGGAGACAAGACATTTTTGGGGTTGACGGGCTTGGCATCTGACGTGCTTACTTTGAAGGAAGATTTCAGATTAAAGCACAATCTCTATAAATTGAGAGAGGAGCGTGAAATAGAGCCCAAAACATTGGCGAACTTGGTCAGCTCATCCTTATACGAGAAGAGATTCGGGCCATATTTCATCGGACCCATTGTAGCCGGCTTGGAGTCCAAAACTAACAAGCCTTTCATCTGTGGTTTCGACTTGATTGGCTGTATTGACTTTGCGAAGGATTTTATAGTCAGTGGCACGGCCTCAGATCAGTTATACGGAATGTGTGAGTCGTTATATGAGCCTGACTTGGACCCCGAAGATTTGTTTGAGACCATCAGTCAGGCCTTACTCAATGCTGTGGACAGAGATGCTTTGTCGGGTTGGGGTGCAGTCGTTTACGTCGTCACGAAAGACAAGGTGGTCAAGAGGGTCTTGAAGACTCGCCAAGATTAGATAGGATCGGTTTTACCGTTATTATGTACATGTACTTCGTGATATTTTTGTCATCATAGGCTATGCCAAGCATCTCAGGCAGCTCGAAAGACGCAGCGTTTTGTGTGTTTAAAGTGTCGCTTTTACGGAACGCTTTTGTTCAAGAGCATTTCACATTGGAGTGTCGCTGCCTTGCAGTTGGCTTACTCCTGTCTCTTTTTTGCCTCCATCTCAATCACCTTTTTGAGATAGCCGTTTTTCCCATACTTCTCCTCCTCTAGTTTTTTCTGTCTCTCCTTTACTGCTTTCTGTCTTTCTTGACTGAGTCGAATTCTCTCACGGGCATCTTCCACTCTGGTCATGTGCAAGCATTTCGACAACTCATCCTTTTCGAAATTACACATGCCCATTGCTTGCTTCAAGAACTCACTTTGATGGCATTTCTCAAGGGCGTCCATCAACTTCTCGCATGTATCGAATCTGTTTCTATCTAACTGGGGATGCATCTCGGCGTTTTTAGTATAGATCTAATTTTTTTTTTGATGACGATATCATATTATAAGGTGAAGTGCATGCTCACGGTTATAATCATGCCCTGGCTCGGGGCTTGTCATACAGGATTTCGATTTAAGCAAATGATATCTTCGATATATCTCGGAGAAAATCGGCTTTTAAAAGGCAATATAGCCTATATATTCCTGCAAGAAAATTCGAATTTCTCGAAAAAAAAAAACACATTTCACGGCTGAACTGTCCTGTTTTGGGCCGTTCACATCGTTTACGCTAAATTGAGAGTGGCATTGTAATTCGCGGCAGCCGACAGTGATAGCAACAAGTCCCATCAGTGAGTCGGAATTTCTCTCGAGTTCAAGCCCAACACGAAGTAAAGTAAAATGTCAGCACATCTATAAAGCTTCTCAAAAACCGTAAAGCACGCAACTCTTCATCTCCCAGTAGATGTGGGTCTTCTAGGTCGTACCATGGAGGCTTCACTAATACCACCATAATGCTGAGGAGAAAAGGGCGTGTCTACGCAAGGCTCCCGAAAATTCATTTCTTGAGCTCTTGTATTCTGATATTTTGAAGTACTATTCTTTTTCTACTAGCCGAATGTATGATTATTCTTCTTCTACTGGTCGAGTGTATGCTGGGCTTACGGTCCTTCTTATGCTGGTTTACATTCCATGGCTTCTCAATCAGACAATGTGGAGGCTACTAGAAAGTGCTTGCGATTTTTCACACTCAAACTGGTAAGTAAAAATTAAACAGAACAGCAAAAATTAAGTCTCGATGAGAATATGAGTAGATTGTCTACGAATTTGTAAGGGTGTGTTCCAGCATCAATTCTGCCACAGCTATTGATGTAAAGATTGCGACCGAATGAGTTCCTTGCATCGTCTTCTATTTTGAGCCACTGACTACCAGTGATCGGTCTGATTCGCAGGCTAGTAAAGGCTTTTGACCAGAACTTCTCCGCTCGAGACCATATCATCAAGCCAATAAAATCTCCTACCTCTTGTATACTTGAATCCGACAGAAAAAGAAAAAAAAAATAAAAAATTGCAGGACTATCTTTGTCGTTTTTCTCTTCCCCTTATACTCATAATTTAATATCTCATTCTTCGTAAAGAGCTGTTATGTCGGTTGATACTTAAGGGGAAGACGCCATGGGCCGCGTCATGTGATACGCAGCAGCTTTGGAGCCCACGGAACAGATACCGAATGTATTAACAGGCGCCGAAAAAAAAACAAAGTATATATTTTGAATTCATCCTGAAAGATCAATATACTTCGATTTCATGTAAGATAACGCCATATTAGATAAAGAAAAGCTGCTTCTACATGGACTTGTTTGTGCTTCTGTCTCTACTTCTGTCTTTCCCTGTCTTCTTCTGTCTTTCCCTGTCTTCTTCTGTCTTTCCCTGTCTCCTTCTCTGTCTCCCCCTCTGTTCAGACCTTCGCGGTGGCAGGCTGGCGGCCGGGACCCGCACACCCGTGCCTCCGCGAATCGCGCCCCGACCCGGCACGGACGTATAACCCCGGCGGAACGCTTCGTCCCGCGCTGCACACCAACCGATGCGCCAAAAAGGGCCCACCTGCGCTCGCTTGTTTTCCTGCTATCTGTCCACCCGGTTTTTTGACGGAACTATTACACACCACAAAACACACTTAATATGCTTCGTCACGGTGCCCTTCGCCCAATGCCACGCGTGTTGGCCACCAACGTCACAAGAGGCATGGCCAGCGCCGCCAGCGACTTGGTCAGCATCGAGTTGCCAGCGTCCTCGTTCGAAGGCTACAACTTGGAGAAGCTCCCCGAGTTGAACTTCGAGACCGAGAAGGAGAGTTTGTTGAAGATGTACAAAGACATGATCATTGTGAGAAGAATGGAGATGGCCGCCGACGCCTTGTATAAGGCCAAGAAGATCAGAGGGTTCTGCCACTTGTCTGTTGGCCAGGAGGCCATTGCCGTTGGTATCGAGTATGCCATCACCCCTAAAGACACCGTCATCACGTCCTACAGATGCCACGGCTTTGCCTTCATGAGAGGCGCGTCCGTCAAGTCTGTCTTGGGTGAGTTGATGGGTAAGAGAGCGGGTGTTTCTTACGGAAAGGGTGGTTCCATGCACATGTTTGCCCCTGGCTTCTACGGCGGTAACGGTATTGTGGGTGCCCAGGTTCCTTTGGGCGCCGGTTTGGCTTTTGCCCACAAGTACAAGGGCGAGAAAAACGCTACTTTTACCTTGTACGGAGACGGAGCCTCGAACCAGGGCCAGGTCTTTGAGGCCTACAACATGGCCAAGTTGTGGGACTTGCCATGTGTTTTTGCGTGCGAGAACAACAGATACGGTATGGGTACCTCTGCGTCGAGATCCTCGGCCATGACCGAGTACTACAAGAGAGGCCAGTACATTCCTGGTTTGAAGGTCAACGGTATGGACATCTTGGCCTGTTACCAGGCCTCCAAGTTCGCCAAGGACTGGTGTGCCTCCGGCAACGGACCTTTGGTCATGGAGTACGAGACCTACAGATACGGTGGCCACTCCATGTCTGACCCAGGTACCACCTACAGAACCAGAGAGGAGGTGCAGCAGATGAGATCCAGAAACGACCCTATTGCCGGTTTGAAGGCCACTCTTTTGGAGTTGAACATCGCCTCTGAGGACGAGATCAAGGCTTACGACAAGGAGGCCAGAAAGTACGTCGACGAGCAGGTCGCCGAGGCCGAGAAGGACGCTCCTCCTGAGGCCAAGATGGAGATCTTGTTCGAGGACGTCTACGTCAAGGGTTCTGAGATCCCAGAGTTGAGAGGCAGAATCTCCGACGACACCTGGAACTTCGAGAAGAACGCTTTCTCCAACCACGTTTACTAAGCCTTTTCATAGAGTGTGAATATTCTTATCCAATCCACGAAAACAAAAATGTTTCATAATGCTCACGAATGCGTGTTGGGCTGTTGTCTCTGTAAAATATGTAGGCATGTTGTAGTGCTTGGAAGGTACTGTCGGATGGTTGGGAGTTGTGGTCTATTCGATCACGTGACGCCTCACACGTGGTGTGCATCGGCTTGCAACATCCAGGCTAATTGTTAGTGGCTTGACTTCAAGTTGAAGAATACTGGACCGCCCGCCCTGAACCAGAGAATCAGTCTCATAAGAAAACTCTGAAATGGTCGAAGTAATACATCAAAGAAAAGGGCGCCCGCGGGAGTCCGCTCAGGACATGTCATATGATCCAACCTCTATGCTGGGGCAGATTTCTGTGAAAGATATGGGAACTCGGGTTGCAGAGGCCCCAGCTGACACTGCCGCCGAGAAGGCAGCTCATACGTCAGAAAGTAAGCCAATTGAAAAAACTATAGAATCTTACGCTAGAGATGGCCGTACCCAAGTACTCGACACATACTCCAATGATCTCGGATTGGAAAAAATCTCATACCGCCCCACAAATGCCGAAAACCGAACTTCTTTTGAGCTCCTCACCACCGAAGTTCGTAATTTCATTCCCGATGAGACCCATAGCGTGATTCTCTCTGCGGCCGACGCGATTCTTGAGGCTCTCAAAAGCGTGGAGACGTCGATCACTGAGAAGAAAAAGAATATCGAGAGCCTACTATCGAGAAAGCTCGATGACATGGAATTGGCTCTGCTTATCTCCCTAGTATCGAAGATTACAGACTACGGATCCGTAACTGATAACCAGGATCTTGATATTGGCAGTGAGGCTATCGCAGTCGCGTTTGAAGATGATGAAGGGGAGGACGATAAACCCAGGCATCTACCTCTCGAAACAGAACCCGGACGAGATACCGAAAACGGGTCGCTTTCTAATTTGGCTCCTCCAGATGACGCAGGCAAAGACGACGTACCGGCTGATATAGCCGAAAGCGGTGCCACAATCATCGGCAAAAGCGAGCAATCTGCCTCGCATCTTATACCTCTTAAAGACGTTACGAAGGACTTGATTTTCCGCAAAGTCTCTGAGGTCGAGCCCCAAAAGGACCGCCAGGAGATCTTGGACTTGTGCAAAGCAATATCCAAAGTCATTATGAGCCAGGAGACCGAGTCGAAGTTGACCCAAGAGGCACTCATGGACATCTTACAATTCAAGCATCTTGAACTAGTCAAATTCTTTATTGCAAACAAGGAAAGAATCAGCGTGGGTCTCAGACTACTCCAGAACCACGAAAAGACAGTTGAAGAGTTGAAGTCTATTGGTGCGTCAGACTTACTTCATGAGCTAGGTGTGGCTCAGCAAAAGCGTAAACTATCAGATGATGGTCTCGAAGAATCAAAGCGGCTCAAAGCGTCCGACAGTCAACCCATAAATGCCGTCGAAGTAGGAGACGAGAACGGTGTGCGAGAGCCAAAAATTGTGGATCTAGAGGGGTTGGTGTTTGACCAGGGTCCTCAGCTAATGGCAACCGCAAAAGTTGTGCTTCCTAAGGGCTCCTACCAAGAAAACAAAAAGCTCTATGATACCATCACAGTGCCTGCGCCTCCTGGGCCGCCGTCTCTTGAAGAATCGGGTGAAAAGTTGGTGGCCATCAGCGAAATGCCAGACTGGGCCCAGCCAGCATTTCCGTCCTCTGAAACTTCGACTCTCAACAGAATTCAATCGAAAGTATACCCCACAGTGTTCCACAAAGATGCAAACATTCTTCTATGTGCGCCCACCGGAGCCGGTAAGACCAATGTGGCAATGTTGGCCATCCTTAGAGTCATTTCCAATTTCAGAAACCCAGATACCGGAAAGCTCGATTTGAAATCGTTCAAAGCAGTGTACGTGGCGCCACTCAAGGCCTTGGTCTCTGAGCAAATGCGAGAATTTCAGAGGCGACTCACGGCTGAATTCGGCATAGTGGTCAACGAGCTTACTGGTGACCTGTCGCTAAGCCAGAAGGAGATCGTAGAAACCCAGATTTTAGTGACGACACCCGAGAAATGGGATGTTGTCACGAGAAAGGCTACCGAGGAACTGTATACGAAGTTGGTCAGACTCTTGATTATAGACGAGATTCATCTTCTACACGATGACAGAGGGCCTGTATTGGAAAGCATTATCGTGCGAGCGAAAAGACTGCCGGACACGCGTCTAGTGGGGCTTTCCGCCACCTTGCCAAACTATGAGGATGTTGCACACTTTTTGGGAGTCGACATGAAGTCGGGTCTCTTTTACTTCGATGCGCTGTATAGACCATGCCCTTTGGAGCAGAAGTTCATCGGCATCAAAGAGAAAAAAGCCATTTTGAAAGTGGCCGCCATGAACGAAGCATGCTACGATAAGGTGGTTGAATGTCGGAAAAACGGGCACCAGGTGATCATCTTTGTGCATTCCCGTAAGGACACAGTGAAAACAGCCAAATGGCTCGGAGAAAAAGCTGCGGAAAACGACGTTGCCGTGATCACCAGCGCAGGTACCCAGGAAATTCTTAAACAAGAGGGCGAAAATGCTAGAAATAAGAACCTCGCCGAAATACTTCCCACGGGGTTCGGTATACATCATGCTGGCTTGGACAAGTCAGATAGAAGTGTTGTGGAAGACCTTTTCGCACAGGGACATATCCAGGTCTTGGTTTCTACTGCTACCTTAGCCTGGGGTGTGAACTTGCCGGCACATACGGTCATTATCAAAGGCACAGAGACTTACAGTCCCGAAAAGGGATCGTGGGTCCAGCTTTCGCCTCAAGACATTCTTCAAATGTTGGGGCGTGCCGGAAGACCGAGATACGACGTTTCCGGTGAGGGTGTGATCATCACAGCCCAGGAGGAACTTCAGTATTACTTGGCGATCTTGAACCAGCAACTTCCAATTGAGTCACAGTTCATGAGTCGGCTAGCAGATAATCTCAATGCAGAAATAGTTCTTGGGGCGGTGCAGTCTAGATCTGAGGCCGTCGAATGGCTTTCTCAAACTTATCTCTACATTCGGATGCTCAAGTCGCCCAAACTATACCAGGTGGGTCCTGAATATGAGAACGACACGGCTCTTTTGTGGAAGCGGACCGACTTGATCCATTCAGCCTTGGTCATCTTGCAACAACATAAGCTTGCACATTACGATGCGTCTTCAGGTCAAATAAGCGCAACCGAATTGGGAAAAGTGGCGGCTCATTTCTATATTGGCCACGAGACAATCGCAGTCTACAATGCCAATCTTAAGCCATGGATGTCGGAGATTGATATACTTCGGATCTTCTCGTTTTCAGGTGAATTCAAGTATGTTCCCGTGAGACAAGAAGAGAAGGTCGAGGTTTTGAAGCTTTCCGAAAAATGCCCTATAGCCATCAAGGAGAGCGCCAGTGACCCTCACGCCAAGATCAATGTGTTGCTCCAAGCACATATCACCAGACTCAAACTCGAGGGCTTTGCTCTCATGGCCGACATGATATACATCACGCAGTCTGCTGGGCGGTTATTGCGAGCAATTCACGAGATTTGCTTGAAGAAAAAATGGGCCCAGCTCGCGAGATTGACGCTCAATCTTTGCAAATTCGTGGAGCGCCGAATGTGGAACACCAATTCTCCATTCAGGCAGTTTGGCGACCTTGCTCCGGCCCAGATCATCAAAGCAACCGAAGCCTCACACTTGCCGTTCATGAGTTACTTCCAATTGAGTGCTCCAGAACTCTCGGAGGCTATCAACTTTAGAGGCAACAGTCAGCTAGCATACAATCTACTTCGCCAGTTTCCCAAGTTGTCCCTTGAATGCCAAGCACAGCCCGTCTCGTCATCCATGATCCGGATCCTGGTGGACGTCTACCCAGAATGGGAATGGAATTGGAAGCTCCATGGGTCATCAGAATCCTTTCTTTTGCTTGTTGAAGACTGCGATGGAGAGCACATTCTCTATGACGAAATTGTCAAAGTCACACCAGCATCGGTGAACAAAGGGTTTGCTCTAGACTTTACCGTCCCAACTTCCGAGCCAGTCCCACCTGCGTTATACGTCACATTCATCAGCGAAAAGTGGCTCCATTCTGAATGGAGGGTCCCTGCCAAGATGTTCAATCTCCACCTACCAAAACAGCCGCATGCACATACACAAGTTCTTGACATCCAAAGTGTTCCAACAAGCTCGTTGAAAAACGACGGTTTTGCCGGGACTTTTGATTTTTCGTACTTTAACAAATTTCAGTCGCAATGTTTCCACTCCTTGATGAACACGAACGATAATGTGTTCATAGGACTCGCTAGAGGCTCAGGAAAAACAGCCTGTGCTGAACTAGCCATTTTGAATGCATGGAGACAAAACAAGCAAAGAATTGTTTATCTTGTGCCTACGCCGGAGTTGGTGGAAAAGCAAAAGACCATCTGGGCAAAAAAGTACTCGACCCTCACCGAGCCTCCTAAGCTCGTGGCCAAACTCACAGGCGACCTTACTGTGGATGCCAAAATTTTGGCTCTGAATCATTTGGTGCTCGCAACCCCTGGCCAATTTGACGCCGTCACGCGACGGTGGCGTCAACGAAAAGCTGTCCAACAATTAGATCTTTTGGTCGCAGATGACGTGCATGCCGTGGCGAGCGGGACGCAGGGGTCTGTGTACGAAACCATTCTTACAAGAATGAGGTTTATGTCTGCTCATCTTGGCCGTGAGTTGAGAATCATTGCGTTGTCTCATCCATTGATATACGCCCGAGAAATCGCAGATTGGTTGGGCTGCAAGAAGCCACACGTCTACAATTTTGGCCCAATGGACAGATCTCGTGCCATCCTGGAAATCAAGATCGTGCCGTATACGGATGCGAATTTTGAAAAGGCACATGCAAAGAGTTGTGCCGAAGTGGCTGCGGGCAATTTCCCCGCTACAACATTGATCTTCGTGCCCTCTATGAGGATGGCTATGAGTCTTGTCCAAGCATTGCTAGAGTTTAAAGATGACTTTCTCCAGACTGATATCAGTGAGCTCCAGCCTTTGACGAGAAAGATTACGGATCTTCTGTTGAAAAAGGTGATTGAAAAGGGTATCGGGTTTTTCCATGAAGCAATGAATGCAAGAGACAGACTCATTGTTGAGAGGTTGGTGGAGCGAAAACTCATCGGGGTTGTGATTGTGACTCGTGACACCTCTGAATACGCACCTGACGTTGAAAATGTGGTGATTTTTGGCTCTCGCGGTGGAATCGACTATCAGACAGACGACTACTATCTCAGTGAAGTGTTGAACATGGTAGGATGTTGCTCTAATGGGAAGGTGTTGGCATACATCTATGGCCCAAAAGTGAGTTACTACTCTCACTTCTTGAGTCATGCGTTGCCTGTTGAGAGCAACTTGCACTTCAATTGCCAAGATATATTTACGCATGAGATTGCCGCCAGAACATTTCTGAACAAACAAGATTGCATGGACTGGATCACGTATAGTTTGTTCTACCGGCGTTTGACCCAAAATCCCAGCTTTTACGGGCTTCTGGATGTGAGTCATCTCGGCATCTCAGAGTTTTTGTCAGAATTGGTTGAAAATGCTTTAGAGGACTTACACAAAGCGGAATTGATCGAAATCGAGGAGGAAGCAGGTGCATCGGATGCAGAGAATGCAGACGAGGAAGACGAAGAAGAGGAACGCCTCATTCCGTTGAACGGAGCTATGATCGCCTCACACTACACGGTATCTTTCCAGACCATGAAGATTTTGGGCCAGCTAACAAGCAAATCCAGATTGAGAAACATCGTGGAGGCAATCACGTCAGGATCAGAATTTGACGAAGTATTGGTGCGTCCTGGTGAGGAGGTAATACTCTCCAAAATTGCTGGGCAAGTTCCCCTCAAGTTGGCTAGTGGAACGGACTTCACCGCGCTGAATGTCAAGACGTTTTTATTGTTGCAAGCTCATTTTTCGAGAATCAGCTTACCTACAGAGCTAGCTTCAGACCAGAAAAAAATACTTCCCCTAGTGCTCAAGTTGGCCCATGCCAGTGTGGATGTTCTCTCGAGTGAGGGATTTTTGAATGCATTACAGGCAATGGACGTGTCTCAGATGGTTGCGCAAGGACTCTGGAATAGAGAAAGTCCACTTCGACAAATCCCACATGCGGATCAGGGTATGCTAGAAAGGTGCAAAAAGTTTGACGTCGAAACAGTGTACGATATCATGTCGCTCGAAGATGACGAGCGTGATGAAGTGCTTCAGCTCGATGGGGCCAAACTCCAAGAAGTGGCTGAATTTGTCAACAAGTATCCAAATATCGATGTACAATATGAGCTTGACACCACGACGGCCATAAAAGTTGATGAGCCCAAAAAGATTGTGGTTACGATCGAGCGCGACGAAGAGCCCGAAGACCTCGATGTCGTTTCGTCAAGGTACCCTGGCGCAAAGACCGAGGCGTGGTGGGTTGTCGTGGGGGACTACGAAACACGACAATTATATGCGATCAAGAAGACCCAGGCGGCCCATGAATCGCAGAGCGTCGCGGTAGACTTCACAATTGCAACTCCGGGAAAACATAAATTGACTATTTGGTTTATGTGTGATTCTTACATCGACGCAGATAAAGAGATGGTGGTCGAAATCGACGTCGTGGAATGAGTCAAAGGTAATGCTAGATCCATGAATAATGTTACAAGTGCTCAAGCGCGTATGTCGACAAGGGCAATAAAAAAGAGATCAATCCTAAGTGTATGGCTTTTCATCTGTAAAGTAAACTTTTCGAGAACGCTATGAGTGGATGTACACACATTTCTACAGACTCAAAGTACTGAAGTTTTCAGAAAAGGCGCATCGGTTGAGCGCTCTTCTGAAGCGCATGTTGATCAAGGTCGGAACAAAACTTATGAATAGCTTCAGCAATCAACATTTTTGATTGAATCAACTTGTTAGGCTGTCGCAAAAAAAAAGATAATTTTTGCTTGTTGAAAGGTTTGGTCAAGCATAAAAAAGAATAGCAAAGGAGGAGCCTCAGTGCAAAGATATAAGACGCGGAATTATTCATGTACTTTTCACCTAAAACACTGATCTCGTTGATGAACAGAAGCAAATAAATCAAAACTGAAAAAATACAGTTGATTGGGAGTACAATAATTTAGTAGTCATCATTTGGGAAGCAAAATATCCGGACCAATATCAGAATATTACTCTTATGTTATTGAGGTTCTGTCCGTCTAGATCACTTGGCTTTTTTTTTTGCGCGCTGCAAACGCGTCCAGACTACAACAATGCCCACGTGATCGCGGCATTCGGCACCATCGCAGTCGCGCGTTGATGTAAACAGCCTTCTACACAAACCACGAATCAATCCACTCGTTTTTCATTAATCACTTATCACCTCTTGAATTTGGCATGTTTTCCCTTGGAAGACTCCCGAGGATTCCTCGAGATCGAGACTCAGCACTCGAGTTTATTCCAATTGGTCAGCTGCTCAGCTCCAAAGAGCCGCAGCGAAACGCACCCTCCATAAAGTCCAAGGTTAGTTTGACTGCTGATAAAATCAATAACACACATGTGGACTCTTCATTTGACGAAGCTACAAGAGAGTTCGATTCCATTGATGTTGAAGATGTGGGAAATGCGCCTAGTGGCTCCCGCGTGGAATCGGCCGGCTGGGGCTCTCGAGGGGTTCTTGCCAATACTTTAGAACAAAGAAACCAGGCCATAGATAACGGACAAAGCTCTATCCATGGGCTCCAGGCGGATTCTCAACAACTCAAAGCAGAAAATTATAACTTGAAAGTGGAGGTGGCCACCTTGAAGCAGTTTTTGAAGCAAACCCCGCCAGAAACAATGGAATTGGTGCTGCAGAACTCGACATTGAAGCAAGAACTCATCAAGACGCAAGACGAGCTAGAGGAGTTGAAAAGACGATCCAACGAAGGGTCACAGCTGAGCTCGCAGCAAAGTTCGCAGCATGAAGTGGAGATGAATGCTCTAAAAAGGCTGTATAGAGAGTCTCTCGACGAGAAAAACCAAGAGATACATCGTCTACAACGTCAGGTGGATGACCTTTCCCGAGAATCGCCACCCCAGGTCCCGCCAGAGCTCTTGAAAAAAGTCGAGTTTTTGCAAGGCGAAAACCAGTCTCTTGTTCGTCAACTCGACGGCGCGTCTGCTGTCTCTAATAAGAATCAGAGTCAACTTCAAACTGAGAACAATGGACTAAAAATGGACTTGCACCGGCTCCGGGCGCAACTTGCGGAGCTCCCGTCTGATGCAGGAGAGAAATTAAACAAACTCAAAGACACCAACAATAAGCTAAAACAAGAAGTGGGCACATTATCCAAAGAGCTCCAGCAGGCAGAAGATGAAATAGACCTGATGCGCTTATCTTCTCGAAAACTCGAGGCCATCATCCAAGAGAAACAAGCACAAATTGATAGTCTCACTCGATCCAGAGACGAGTCTGCCACATCCAAGTCCAGGTCTTTACGGGAGTCGGAGTCCAAAATGGAGCAGCACAAGCATGAGCTCCATGACTTGAAACTGAAATTGAGGCGTGCCGATGCGGCCTATACGCTGCTAGCAGAAGACAAATCTGCCGAGACACACAGACTACAAAAGAAAATAGATTTGCTTCAAAAAAAGCTCGAGGACAAAGACCATGATGAGCTCGATTTGAGGGCCCAGATGAAAGCATTGATGGAGGAGAGAAACAGAGCCTTCGATAACAAGTCCACAATACAGCACTATCAAAGCCAGATCGACTCTCTTCGCGAGAGGGAAAACACACTCGCCACCGAAAATCTCAAGCTCAAGGACGAAGTAGCCAGGCTTCAGGATGAGCTCTACTCTCATAACATCGACTCAAGCAGAGTCGGCAAGCTCAAACAAGAGAATTCAGAGTTGATTGACAGAGTAGAATTCTACGAAAAAGAATACGGTCTTCTACAGGAGGCAATGGATGCCGTTGAGTCAGAACTAGACACAATGAAAGCCAATAAAGCGCGAGACGAGGAACTCCGTCATTCGCTTGAAAGAGACCTTGAGTCTATGCGCACACAGCTCAGGAGAACTGAACTAAGCGAGTCCCGCAAGTATAATGAATCAGCCTATATGGAGCTCGAAGAGAAACACAGAAAACGGGAGGAAGCAGAGCACCGCAGAATGACGTTGCAGATTGATAAGTTGAACAATCAGATTCGTGTTTTGGAGCAGGAACTCCAGGAATCGAGGCGCCCACAGCATGTTTCTCCGAAGGCAACCGCATACAACCCAGCCCAAGATGAGATGCTCCAAATCGCAACCCAAAGAAAGGACTATGAACTACAAGAAAAACTGCGCGAGATAGCCAAGCTCGAAAAAGTCTTGAGAGATAAAGAGGACCTCATAGACGCGTTGGAAGAACGCATACGGAAGCTCGACAAGGATATGAGGACCGATTTCACGTACGAAGACCGCCACCGCGAAACGCTTCAGAAATTGAAGCTTGATCATCAGACTGAAATGCTTGCTATGCTGCTCGAGAGGGATAAGCTTCAGAGTGAGGTCAGGCATTACAAAGCACGCCTAGAAAAAGTGATGGAGGAAGACGATACTCAAATACCCTCGAGTGCAAATTCTGTCACTATCGCTTTGCTTGAGACTCAGCTTGAGGACCTTCGTCGTAAGAATAAGGATTTGTCAGCAGAGGTCGAGAGGATGAGTGCAACACGCCACGCCAACTCCAATCGAGAGATCGACGATCTCCGCGAAAAAGTGAGAGAACTCCGGTTTGCACTCAATGACATCCAACAAGAAAAGAGCGATTGGGAGACAACAAAAGACACTATGGAGAGTGATCTAAGTCTTCTTCGCTCGGAAAAAAGTCGTCTCGATAGTAGGAACAAGAGCATGTCTCAAGACCTTGCTAAGAATGCGAGAAGCTGCACAAGGCTCGCGAACAGAGTACAAGAACTCGAAAGCCAGATCTCCACTATGCAAAGAAACTCGGAGGAAGTGTTCAAAGCCCAAAAATCAAACTCACAGCTCCAAAGCCAAGTCGACCAGCTTGGCGCCAAGCTTGCCACGGCCAATCTCAGCTCTCATCCCAGCCAGTCACTCACTGTCACCAAAATGAGGCTACAAGAAAACGTGTTGAAGTACTATAAGGCAAAGCTTTTCGAGTTACAAACGCGCTACATGGACTTAGCATTGATCAACTCATTCATAAATTCCTCGATCAAAAATTCGTACGAGTCGTGCAAAGACGACTTGGTAAAGATGGCCCGAAGCGGAATATACCCAGACTACTCGGCCCTCGGCCACAGAAACGACCACAAAAAAGAAAAGCTCACGTTCAAGGCGGTGGCAATGTTCGTTTTGGGAGCTGTTCGTATGCGAAAGCGCGCGGAGCGGACAAAGGTTCGGGAAGGGAAATTGATGCGTCTTCGTGGTGATATCGAGAGGGACAGACTTACGTTATTGGTTGAAAATTGAGGCCTGCTCCAGTGTTTTGAAGAGTGACACACAGTATCAGAAAAATGGAAACCACGATAATTCAAATGGTGAAATGATTTACCGCATGATCCTGGTGATGGGTGTTTGAAACTTGTCTTGTGAAGGCTGGCGGGTTTTTCCCACTCTCGGAGTTTGCATAGGCGCCGGCGCCTGATAAGACGGGGCAACATGCGTGCTGCTATTCGATCTCATCTTCATGTTGCTGAAAGTGTGATTGGCCAGATACTCAGACGTTGTGTTGAGCCATAGCTCGTCATGTGAGATATTGGAAGCCAGAGTATCTGCATTAAAAGCCACCTCCGAGTTGTATCCGTTGGAAAGAAAATCGTTGAGCGCAAGATTGTCAGCCGCGGCCAGCGAGCTGTTGAGCGACTTCAATATCGAGGTATCGGGAAGTCGTTTTGTACTCAGAGATGTTCGGAGCCCGTCCAAATTGAGGTCTGTCCAGATCTCATTCTTCAACAAATTGCGATTCTTGTACATCTTGGCCCCAAAAATCGACGAGCTTAGTGGAATGGCACCATCCTCCTCCTCTTCTAGGAGAAATTGTGGGAATATGTTTGCCGTTTCTTCGAACAAACGCGAGGTGTCGATCTCGTTATATGGGATGTGGTAATCTTTCCAGTCCTCCATATAATCCGCCTGGTTCACGTGGCTGAAATGGACATACGAGTATTGTGAGTCTCGAGACATATTTCGACTCAATTGGATTATTAATTTTATAAAGTAGCGGGGCGGCCGATAAATATAAGGGATGTATTAATTAATGCTATGTTTTCCTCAGGGCAGAAGACTGCGCGTTTACTGACCCAGTCGTGTCTTGATTCTATGCAGTTGTGATGAGTGCCCAGTGCTTACCCATCTTCTAGTCAGAGAACTATGCTGCAGCTGGCACCAGACACAAGCTTTCGAACAAAGTGCGTCTTGGCTCCAAGTGTTTGTCTTCGACCAAAGACGTCTTCACCATCTTGAAAGCACCTGTACCAATACTCATGGTTTGGCCAAGAATGATACATTCCGAGACACCCTCGATTTTGTCGTTCTTCATGTAGAACGAGGCGTCGAACAAGTGATCAGTAGTCTTCTCGAAAGAGGCAAGCTGCAAAACAGAGTCTCTCATTTTCGACAAACCAAATCTGGTGATACCCAACACCTCACCTTTGTATGTCATAACATCACCTAAGAGCTGAATGTGACGAGGATCAACACTCATTCCGTGCTTACTCATAGTGTAGTCAATTTCCCCAATAATAGATGCTCTGGCAGCTTCTATACCCAAAACCTTCCATATTTCAAGAACGTGGTTTGTCGAGGTCTTTGTGCCCACAATTCCATCCGTACTCATGACTTCTTTCAAGCCATAGCCTTCTACCAACAACTCCTTCTTGTTATCGTCTTTGATATTGATGACGGCACGCGAAATGTTGGGCAATCCCTTGATCACCACATCAGGCAAAGCTCTCTTCAAGTGTTGCATTCTGAAGAACAACGTATTGTTGCGGTCGGAGCTCTTGTAATCAGAGATGGCAGTACGGGCCAAAGACTCCGACTTGCCCTCCCTCATAGTAACAAGAATGTTGATCCGGTCCTTGCCATAAACGGAGACTTCGTGGTTCAAAATCTTCAACTTTGGCGCATTAGCCAAGGCCTCACGAATATTGTCTAGCGTCAATTCCAACTGCAATTTCTCTATGGTTTTGGTATCGATTTTGATAGAGAGGAAAGCCATATCATTCTTGTACACGTCCTCGATGAAGAACGCCACATCTCTGAGCAATGTCTTTTCAATTCTACCCTTCACGACTCTTGCCGCAAGTTCGTCGTCATCATTCACAAGAACCGAGTTGATGATTGGCGTGGAAATGACCTTGGCGGCATTGATGATTTCTTTAATACGTGGCACACCCAACGTGACATTCATAGAAGCAACACCAGCGAAATGGAAAGTCTTCAACGTCATTTGAGTTCCGGGCTCACCGATGGAATGTGCACCGATGGCGCCCACAGCTGTGCCCGGTTCTACCTTTGCCCTAACATACTTGTAGAGGCACTGTTCCATGAACTTTTTAACGGACGAGAGAGATATCTTCAAGAGCTGATCAACTGCATTGACGCTTGAGGCATCCTCATCTATCAACATGTCGTCGATTTCTTCGACCCTGATGAACATCGGAGATAAGCCTTTGCTTTGTCGTATTCTGGCGAGAAGCATGGCTTTCTTTGTCACGAATTCACGAATAGACTTGTAAAACGACCTCTCGGCATCTTTCTGATCAATGAACTCGATCTTGGCGCCGACCTCGGCATCGACGATTTTGCCGAGATTGTCGTACCTGGTGAGCCTTGCTTCCAAGGGTTGCAAAACATCCTCGACGGCCTCAAGTATTTGATATGGGTACGAGTTTTTAGCATCGATGTCAAAAGTTATGTTGAGAGCATGATCCCACTGGCGATTGAAGTTCACCGGCTGGGCATCACCTTCCATTTCCATGGGGTCAAGACCGTCACCTCCGTAAGTGAACTGAACGATACCATTGGAGGAGTTACGCACGGTGTTATCGTACAGCGCAGACAAATCTTCCAACGACTTCATGAGTCTTCTTGACATATAACCTGTTTCGGCGGTTTTCACTGCGGTATCGACCAAACCTTCTCTTCCAGAAATGGCGTGAAACAAGAATTCCGGCGGGCTCAAGCCACTGTAGAAAGAGTTTCTCACGAAACCCTTGGACTGAGGGGATTTAGACATCTTCGTAAAGTGCGGCAAAGATCTATCTTGGAAACCATCCGGAACACGATTTCCAGAAATAATTTGCTGACCAACAACCGCCACCATCTGGGACACGTTCAAAGTAGAACCCTTGGAGCCACATGTGGCCATAATCAATGGAGCATTGAGAGGATCTAGCTCGTTGATACAAACTTCACCGACCTCCTCTCTGACCTTGGAAAGCAAACCACCAATTTTAGCTTCCAAGGTCTCTTCCTCGTTACATCCGGGTTGGGTCTCCAATTTGCCGCTGTTGTATAATTTGATCAACTCGTCACACTTTGCGTAGGCCTGTTCAACCATGACCTCCTTTTTGTTCTTCAAGTCAGATCCGGGAGTAACATCATTGATACCTATGGAGAAACCCCGGTTTCCAAGGAATCTAGCACATAGCTTGGCCATTCGGTTCATCGCCGTGGCGGCTTCGTCGGGGCCATAATCTCTCAAAATTGTATAAAACACCGAGTGCTTTTTTCCATCTCCAAGAGTGGACTTATCCATGACACCACTCAAGATTTGGGAACCACGAATGACCACATATCCATCGTTTGGCGACATCTCGTTTGGCCAGCCATTCAAAGGAGGATGAAAGGTCTTGTTCTTGGCGTCCAAGTTGATCACAACATTTGACTTCTTGTTTGGCTTGATCAATAGAGAAAACACCTGTTTACCTGTCCAAAGCATCACTGGTTTGAAAATGGCAGGAGGAGGCAAGTCGAACTGAAGGTCAGCATCGGACATCATACACAACAACTGGACCAATGTCGCCCTGTCGAAAAACGTGTCCTTGTGTGAGATCAAATATGAACCGGTGATGAAATCCTGGGTGGCGGCAATGATCGGCTCACCGGATTTGGGCGTCAAAAGATTGTTTTTAACGCCCATCAAGTTGATGGCCTCTGCTCTGGCCTCCTCGGTCTGAGGAACGTGCAAGTTCATCTCGTCACCGTCGAAATCGGCGTTATATGGCGTACACACACACTCGTTAAGACGGAAAGTTCTCCATGGTCTGATTTTCGCGTAGTGTGAAAGAATAGACAATCTGTGCAAAGAGGGCTGTCTGTTGAAAAGGACCACGTCTCCATCCTCCAAGTGTCTCTCGACAATGTCGCCTATATGCAAGGTCTTTGCGAGTTTCACGCGATCGCCGAATTTCAAGTTTCTCTTGGCCATCTCGTTCTGCTTGAGCACGTAGTTAGCGCCCGGGTGCACGTTTGGACCGTTCAAAATGAGCTTTTGGAGCTTCTGGCGGTTGTATCGCGTGCACTTTTCGGGATAAGTCAAGACCTTGGCCACGCGGTCTGGCACGGCCACCTCGTCAATTTTCAAGTTAGGATCGGGCGAGATGACCGTCCGGCCCGAGAAGTCAACTCTTTTACCCGACAAGTTTCCTCTGAACCGGCCCTGTTTACCCTTCAATCTTTGACAGAAACCCCTGATAGGCTTGCTGCTCTTGGAAGAGGCCCCTGCACCCATACCTCCTGGTAGAAGCGCCGGGTTGGCGGAGTCTGAGTTGATGTACATGGCCACAGAAAGCTGCAAGTAGTCCCATTGTTCCATCAAGTTATTGATGGATATGCCCTTCTCTATACCGGCTTTGATCAACGAGGAGGTCCAGACGATTTCGGTCAACTTGACCGTCAAGTCATCCTCGTTGGACTGGTTGTCCATCATCACGGACGGACGGATACACACGGGGGGTGCAGGCAAGTACCTCCAGATGTACATTTCCGGTCTTCCGCCACGTGCTGCGTCGATACCCACGAGCTCGCAGTCCGAGGGGGAAATCTGCTTGAAAAGGTGAAGAACCTTGAGCGGATTCAAGTCCTCGGTGACCCGCTTGGCGAACTTTTCCAACTCTGGGTTTCGCGAAAATACATCCTCAAACTCTCTGTCCCAGAGTTCCTTCTCCGGGGTGCTTTTTTTGCCAATAAAACGAAAGGTGTCGTGGACAATCTTGAGAGCCGCTGGCCCGGCACCGGAAGCGGCCTTTTTCACCACTCCGTTCACGTGATGACATGCGAGACAACGGCGCTGTTTCTTACACTGGTCCATGACGTTCTTCAAGATCTTCATCCGGCGCAAGTTGTCGATGTTGGGCCGGCGCAAGTCGGCAACAAACAGCCGTTTGGTCTGCTCGTCGAGCAAGATGGCTCCGCACGATTTACAAATACATTGGAGCACCTGGATCACGGCTTTGAAGTAACCCACGTGGAACACCGGAAGGGCGAGCCGAATGTGGCCGAAATGGCCGTGGCACAGCGCCAAGTTCCCGTGACATGTCAGGCACTCCACGGCGTTGGAGGACGTGCCCATCCGCGTGTCCAAAGCTCCGCCTTCACTAACAATCCTGCCCTTTTCCAAGTTGTACAAGTCACGTGTTGTGACCTCGATCTCGGACTGGGCCACGATATCCTTGGCGGAGAGCGCGCTGAACTCGAGGCCCTTGATGCATTTGGGCGCATCGTCGACGACGACCTCCTTCATACTGTCGAGGTGTTTGTGTGGTGGGGAGGAACGACGACCGAAAGCGAAACGGCTGTTTTAGTGCTAGATCACTAGAGATGATCTGTGAGGGTTTTTTTCTTCGTGCTGCTAGTGTAAGGCGTGAAGTGATGCGCGCGCACAGGGCCGGGGGTGTCACGTGAGCGCCAGAGTCCGGGGACGCCGGAGGAAATCAGGCAAGGTATAACAGTGGAGTCAGGTTTAAAGAGAAATATATATCCCCTGTAATACCTAATTTGGTGGCAAGATCCAGCAGTGAAAATCTGATATACTTTGTTATTTTATCAAGTGATATTCTGGGCTGAAGGTGTTCGCTCAGACACATTGTCGGCTATTCTGATTTCGCTGCGCTAACTAATTGTCCGATTTTCTTCGAGTGAGCGTGGCCGATTCACATGATCAATCAGAATAAAAAAGCGACTACTGAACGTGTTTGAGAGGTCTAAACTCAGACAATTCTGTTGTTGCTCCAACTGGAAAATAATTTCAAGAGGAAACCGATTTTTGGGGTGCAATTTCAAATTTTTATTCTCGGTGAACAAAAACACTTTCATTGTGAAGAGTGACAAATTACTTCCAGCCCGGAATATAAACATCAAAAATAAAATAAGGTCTAATGATTTTTTCAAGCGCTGAAAAGCTTGAAAATGATTCAGAATTGCTTATACAGCTGCAAGTAATTTACTTCTTCTGTGTACATGTCATAAACGGCAAAAAGGCTGTTCTTTCGCACCCACTTTCCACTGTGAATCTAACTGTCGATCCAGTGCGACGATTTCCTTAAGGACCAGAATAAAGGTTATGCAAACTAAAGAAATCAATCGGCTTTTCCGTCACCTATAGTATCATATTTAATGTTTTTGATTTTTTCCCCCTGAATGTGGAACTCGAGGTGGTTTCGGGCTTTCTTTTCCTGGACCCAGAGCATATTAATCTACGCCACCGCCTTAGTTCTAGAGTGCATACACCGTCAAGCACGAGCACGGTCACTAACTCACTGTCAGCTCAATTCTAGGTCTAATCTTCAATCTTTGTATAAACATCTGGCCTTTTACACCACCCGAGCCCTATTTTCAAACTCTTTTACAAGCCCTCAAGTCCCCACACAAGCACACAATATCTATATAAACATGACTGAGAAGGAACAAGAGAAGATCATCAAGACGTTAGAGGAGGACGACGAGTTTGAGGATTTCCCAGAGGATGCCCAGTGGACCAGCGAGTCGAACGCCAAACTCAATTCCGCCAACCTCTGGGAGGAAGATTGGGATGATGATGATGCCAACGACGAGTTCACGGAAAAGTTGCGGGAGGAGTTAAAGAAAGCTCAGAAGTAAGACTAGCGAGTCTCAATTGTACATAGCACCGATGTACATATATCTTAGAATAGGAATAGAGGATGTCATGCAAAAAAATGTTACTTGGAGTCAAAAGTGGCTCAAAAGTGGAAGGATTTGAATTTCTGTGGCATCGAATTCTTCGTAGCATTCAATTTTTTGGCAACATTCAATTCTTGGAAGCATCAAATTCTTGAAAGCATCGAATTCTTGGAAGCATCGAATTCTTAGAAGCAACCAATTTTGATCACAAATAGCATGATTGTACAAATTTCATTCCGTACATCCCTGTAGTAAAACTACCTCCAATCTGTCACCCTAGCTATGGGTCAATTCACAACGAACTTCATTAATTACTCAACTCTATACAAGCACACCTTTCAACCTTCCGTCTACGCGTAGAAGTTCACCGACTTGGACTTTCTCGCCTGCACCTCGCTGATGGCCTCCACAAAGTCCTCGTGTCTGATGATGGACTTCCCGTTTCTCAACGCAATCATACCGGCTTCCACAGTGACGGCCTTCAACTGTGCACCGTTGAACTCGTCCGTGGACCGCGCCAACTCTCGCCAGTTGACCGACGAGCTGTCGCAGTTCAATTTCCTCGCATGGATCTTCAACACAGACTCTCTGGCCTCTTCCGAGGGCAACGGGAACTCAATCTTTCTGTCCAACCGGCCCGAACGCAACAACGCCGGGTCCAAGGTGTCCACACGGTTTGTGGCCGCCAAGACCTTGACCCTGTCGTCGGAGCCAAAACCGTCGAGTTGGTTCAAAAGCTCCAACATGGTTCTTTGCACCTCACGGTCACCACTCTTGTCGGAATCGAACCGCTTGGTTCCGATGGCGTCCAACTCATCGATAAAGATGATCGTAGGCGCCTTTTCCTTGGCCAAGGCAAACGCGTCACGCACCAACTTGGCACCGTCTCCGATGAACATCTGCACTAATTGTGGGGCGGCCAATTTCAAGAACGTGGCTCCAGACTGGGCGGCACACGCCCGGGCAAGAAGCGTCTTTCCCGTTCCAGGGGGGCCATACATAAGTGCACCCTTGGGGGGTTTCACGCCTAGAGTCTTGAACTTCTCGGCCTGTTTCATCGGCAACACAACGGCCTCGATCAATTCCTCGATCTGCTTGTCTAGACCACCGATATCCGAGTAGTCCTCGGTGGGTTTTTCGTCCACCTCCATGGCCTTGACCCGCAGATCGTACTCGGAGGGCAATGTGTCCAAAATGAGGTAGGAGTCCTTGTTGACGCCGATCAAATCGTTTGGTTTCAACGACTCAGGGGCCACAAGGCCTACGAGAGGCAAGAATATCGTCTGTCTCGTCGACGTCTTGATCACGGCCAGCTTTCCCAGACGTGCAGCATCGACGTCAACATTGGCGCCCTGCTCTAGCGCCTCTTTTTCCGCGTCTATGTTCAAAATCTCCACGACATTGCCGACCAAATAGGGCAACTGCTTGTTGTTATTGATCTTGTCCTGGTTGTCCTTGATACGCTCGGTCATCACGGCTTTCTCGTGGGTGAGACGCTGCGACTCCGAGAACATCACCTGGATGTCATTGTGGAGGAGTTTCGTCCGGTTGATGATGTCTTGTGTTGACGAAGAAGTGATTTCCTGATCAAGAAGCTCGTCCTGCTCCAACTCCTCTAATGTGGCCATGTTTGTGTGAATCTGCTTTCTTAACGGAGATAGACTCGATTGAGTATGTGATGAAAGTCTTCCTATGAGAGTTTCGGAATGCTTTCTGAAAACCGTGGTGTGATTTCCTGAGGCAAAGAAAGTGGCGAGCTGTTGGAGTGAGATATCTAGCGCGAGAGTGGTCTTTGCTTGACAGACAGTGCTCGGTTTGTCGTGTGCGCCACCGGTGCCAGGGCAGGCCGCTGGAGTGCGACTTCCCACCGTCCAGGGCCATAGGGCCACAGGGCCTGAAGCTTCAGGGCCACAGGGCCACAGGGTACAAGGCCACAGGCCAGAAGTGCGAAAGGTGCGAAAAAATTCGGGCAGATTTACGGGAGTGCCGGGGCCTGGTTTTGGGGCCCTCAGGGTTTGGGGCCTAAGGGTTTTTGGGCCTCAGAGGTTTAGGGCTTAAAGTTTTGTGGCCATTAGACAGTTAAAAATCGCCAGTTGGCCACCGGAATATGTAGAAACAGTATCTCGCGTAGGTTTCTTTTGAGAGCAACACTTTCGTTTTTTGGGAATATCAATATGGGTTAAATTTGAGGTGTATCATTGGTGCTTTTTACTCTCGGGAGTGAGTGCTCAGGCGCATTAGACATCACTATTCTTGATCTCATAAACATACGAAGGCTTGATTGGTAGAGTCGTTGATCTTGTGTAAGCTCCCTTTGTTTTTTTTTATTTATAAGACGAGACTGAAAATCGGTTCTTCTACTAGACTCTTCTAGTTCTTGGTGTGTAATTAATAAGATAATTGAGCTTTGCTGACTCTATTACTGGCGCATTCCACGCATGTCTTCAATAATTGTCCTGCGCCCTCTCCAGAGGCCCGAGGGAATAAAAAAGCGGCTTCCGATGCGATACCGGGCCACCGGCTTCAACTTTACAAGACCTGTTCCAAAGCATGTCAGTGTCCAACAACCATTCGTGAAGCTATTCCTGATACTGATTTTTTAATCAGCTTATAGTCTCAAAAGGATTGAAGCAATGAAGAGAGAAAAGAGGGTACGTAAAGACTGTTGATAGTTGAAGTCGTTCCTTCTTCCTGGATAATCAATCCCGACGAAGCGCGCTTCAGCTTTATTAATGAACAACGAAAGAAAGAATCGAGAACTGAATCGTTAATTTTTCTCTTTCCACTAAATAAAAATCGCTTCATACTTTATCAAGCCTCAAAATTGCAATCTTCATAAATATTAATGCACCACTTGCCGTTTACATAGTGTTCGAATCTAGATCCCGTGGAATCTGGATCTCACAAAGTCGAGGCCCTGCGTCGGTCCAACAAACCTTGCGCTTTGAGGCCCCCAATTTCAGTAACTGCTTTGCGGTACATACAATAAGACAGACTCGAATATCTGGAAACCAACTTTCGGACCTGCCATAATTCCCAGTCACAAATTCAAAATAATATTATCATTTGATTCCCACACACATGAGTCATTTTTTCGTGCTTTCAAATGCATTTCTTTCAAATCCATATGAATGTAATTGTGTCTTCCACGTCCATCGCCACAACTCAGTCGGCCCCGCCGCGCGTCGCGGTCGCTCTATTCTTAGAGCCGCGAGCCGCATAACCTCACTGGCCGGAGCCTGGAGGCATGGCTCTGCCCTCTGGCCCTGTACGTCATTCCGAGGCCCGACCAAGGCACCTTATTACGTGCGCTTTAGAAATCCCGAACAGGCGAGATTTTAGTTGCACAAACGAGACATTTTCAATTCCACACTTCCTGGAAATCACGTTTTTTCCTGTTTACTGGCCGTTTGATAAATGGCACAACCAAACACGCCGCCCAGCCACATGTATCCACCGCCCAGCCAGGCGTTCCAGCCGAAACTTCAGTCGATTCCGTCTGTCTCGCTTATACGAAACCCATATGTCCAGGACCCAGCTACCGTGAACTCCGAAGAGCGTCAAAATGAAGAGAAATTTTGCCCAGACGCCATGAATGAGTCTCGCTCCAAAACAGACGTTGTGGGTCCGAATATCCCAAGCTCAAGCATCTCAGACATGGGTCTGCGACCGGCCAAAGACGAGGCTCTGTTTTTTGCCTCGTTGCCTGTTCTTATATCGTTGCCACTCATGGTGGTGGCCAGCGATCTCTCCTTGGCCCCGGAGATCACCGGAAACTATGCACTAGCGGCACGCCTTGCCATCGTGCTGTTGCAAGTATGTTTCATATTGTTTGTGAACAAATGCCTGGCGAAATTCAAGCTCGCCGAGCCATCTTCGGTCCGCGTTTCCGTGGACTTAAGCGCGGGCTTGTTTCTCTTTTATCTTGCGCTGCTGATGCTCTCTTCGACCCGAGTCTCGGTGGCGTATTTCTGTCTTTTTGCGAACTATTGGAACGTGTATACACCCTTGCTGTTTGTATACGATTTGCATGCATCGTACCAGGGTTCAATCTCTGATATGGCGCCTGTGGCAGCCGGGTATGCTGCTCTCATATGCTCTTTCTGGCTCGTGAATAGAGCGTCGGGCCCTCGTGCCGCCAAGGGCTCTCAGCCCCCATTTGCCCTTATTTGCGTGTTTGTGGCTTTGTTGCTGGTGGGCCTTTTGGCGACCGGTGCCATGAGCTTGCCTTTCATGGGGATTGCCGTGTCCACGTCGTCGCTTCTCTTGTTTCTGGTTTCGCACAGTCATTTCGCGTCAAAAGTGAACATTCTTGTGATAGCCGGCTTCTCTTATTGCTTAGAGTGTTTTGTGTTATCCACAAGACTGTTTTCGATTGCCGACGCCGCTGTTTGCGTCGCACTTCCGTGTCTCACGAAAGTCGCCAGGCTTCGCCGCTCAGAACCCATTTTCACTCAAGAAGTTGAAACCACAAGGCCAAAGATGTTGACGGAAATCTTGGCCCACTCAGACACAAGAGCGATCTTCAACTTTCTCATGCTCAACACCGCGTTTATGTTTGTACAGCTCTTGTACTCATTTCGCTCGAAGTCGCTCGGGCTTCTATCCGACTCTTTGCACATGGCCCTCGATTGTGCCTCGCTTGCTCTCGGGCTTGTTGCTGGAATCCTCCTGAAAAACCCTGTCAACGCAAATAGCAAGTACCCGTTTGGCCTCAAGAACTTTGAGAACTTGGCTGGCTTTGCTAACGGCACGCTTCTTGTGGGGATCAGCGGAAGCATTGTGTTCGAGGCGTTTGGGCGCTTGCTTCATCCGGTAGCACTACAGCAAACAACCGAGTTGATTGTGGTATCGATCTTGGGCCTATTGGTGAACATTGTTGGCATTTTCGCCTTCAACCATGGACATTCTCATTCTCACGGCGGACACTCGCACGGGCACTCTCATGGCCATTCTCATGGACACTCTCACGGACACTCTCATAGCCATTCCAGCTCCAATGAACATTCGCATTCTGACTCACTCGACCAAAGCCATGGTGGCGATCAAACTGACGATTGCGAGGAATCAGGAGAAATGAACGATAACATGAGAGGCATTTTCTTACACATTTTGGCAGACACTTTGGGGTCCGTCGGAGTGGTGATCTCTACAATTCTCACAAAGATATTCCATTGGCAGGGCTTTGATCCTGTGGCATCAATCATCATTGCCCTGCTTATCTTTATGACTGCCATCCCTCTCATGAAATCGACCGCGTCAACTCTCTTGCTCAAGCTCGATAGCAAGAAAGAAGCCACGGTTCGAAACGCTTTGAACGATCTCACTACCATAAAGGGCATCAAGTCTTTTACTACTCCACGTTTTTGGGCGAGAGACAAAAAACTTGGCGGGTTTATCCACATCCAGGTTTATAGAGGCGAAAACACCGCATACCTTCGGAAACAGTGTGAGGACGTATTTGCCAAGCGCAACATTGACGCTCTAATCCAGATGGAAAACGACTATGACTCGTGCTGGTGTCGCGCCTGAGCTTACTATCATTTTGGCCCGCGCACGCCTCATCAGTCAATGCGATCCTAAATGGTCGCGCATTGATTACTAACTGCGTTATTCTTGTCAATACTCGATATGTCACGAGTTGGAGTTTTGGTCTTGGGGCCAGCTGGCGCCGGGAAATCAACCTTCTGCAATTCCATCATAGCTCACATGCAATCGATTGGGCGCCGGGCTCACATCATCAACTTGGATCCCGCAGCAGAGGCAACCGAGTTCGAGTTCACTGTGGACATAAAGGATTTGGTGTCTGTTGATGATGTCATGGAGGAAATGGATCTCGGGCCCAATGGTGCTCTAGTCTTTTGTTTTGAATATCTCTTGAACAATCTCGACTGGCTAGATGAGGAGATCGGAGACTATAACGACGAATACTTGATCTTTGATTGCCCCGGTCAGATCGAACTTTACACACATGTTCCGGTCCTACCTACGATAGTGCGCCATTTGCAAACGAGTCTCAACTTCAATCTTTGTGCCACCTACTTGTTGGAAGCTCCTTTTGTCATTGATCGCTCCAAGTTTTTCAGTGGAGCGTTGAGTGCTATGTCAGCCATGATACTATTGGAATTACCTCACATCAACATTCTTTCAAAGGCAGATCTCATCAAGTCAGACGTGTCTAAGAAGCAACTCAAGCGATTCTTGAATCCAGATCCTTTGGTGCTAGAACATGACCCAGATAAGCAATTAAACCCAAAATATACCAGGCTCAATAAAGCCATTGCTCACCTTGTTGATGACTTTGGAATGGTCCAGTTTTTGCCTCTCGACTGTTCCAAAGACAGCACATCCGTCGCGACGATCTTGAGTTACATCGATGATGTGACCCAATGGTCTGAATCCCAGGAACCAAAGGAGCCAGTAGAAGAAGTGGAGTTGGAGGACGATGAATAGCGCTTTTGGCCTCTACTTTCGTGTCTAGCGAGCAAACTCTGCCTCTCGGCGTTATTTGGATTCTCACATGACTGGCATTTCTTGCACCTTGAAATGCCAATCCCGCTTGATCTTGTGAGTTCGAAATTCTCTCACATGAGTCGAAGAGGGAAGGCATATCACAGCAAGAAGACCCGCGGGAGTGAAGTGCTCAAGGCTTTCAGATCCCATAACATAAACACTTCTTCGGCTGCCACGCCGCATACATTTCCCTTATGAATCCATAGTCTGTACGTCTTTCATATCACCTCATCTATTTGACAGCATTCTTGTTTAGTAAGACCCTGTAGGTTAGTAGGCCCACTTGATCACATGCAGTGACCTCGTATACTCATGCTGCAATAATTCCGGTGAACTAGGAGGCATAGTTCAAGGCCACAACGAATGAGCGACATTTGTCCTCGAAAGAGGGAGCGTGCCTTTTCGAATCACATCAAAACATAGTTTTCAAGTTAAAATTTTCCAAGCCTCGAAAATACGTCTCACATGCGAAACGTACGTATCATGACTTGCGGACTTCATGGTCCGCAGCAAATATTTTGAATTACAGGCTAAAACAATGGCTGGCCTCCGCGGCATGCACTGACTCTTACAAGGGAAAATGTCGTGGTTTGTGCGCCAAGGTGTGCATAGTAAGGGTACGTATTCTGCATACAGGGGAACCCCTCTGGCCTTCGAGAATTGTATGTCGGGAATTACGGTCTCATTGTCTCTCAACCATCACATGGCTATTTTTGGGATGGGCGTATTCTTGCAGTTACAGAACTTCTGCTCGACGGTTAAAGCCAGATCCCGCCCTTTGTAGCTTGATCAAGCGAGTGCAATAACGCCTTCTCTCTGCCAACATTTCCATAATTATATTTTTTCTCCTAGTGTTGTGTGATGAGATCAGAAAGCTTACTTTGAACTTCTACGATGTGAACACACATGTGGAGTTTGGCTCGAAATTGGTAGGCATGAAGGTAGGTGTTTCAACTGCTGTTGGATGTCTTTGAGGTAGCGTGCTCGAGGTTTTTTCTTCGGGTTTGTCAAATATCCTCCTTTCATGAATCTACTTCTTGGCATAAATGCAAGAGCCATAGGGGTGGCAATTCCACGCGGTTTCTCCATGTTCCAATTTCAAACGCATGTGCTATCATCCAAGATTCAGCCACCCCAAAAGGTGTCGAGTAAACAAGCGTGGCCTTTTAGAACTTGTTAGAATAGGTGCTTTTCATGAATTGTAGTTTGTCAGTTGATGCCATGGATACCATTAGATCTTGCCTAGTTTGAGACGCTGTCTAGGACACCAATAAGCTCTAATTTTAAAACTTTTCACCAATCTTGATATCTTTTCATAAGCCGGAAAATGCTCATGCGAGGGGCAAATCAGGAAATGGTCGTCACCTCGAGTGCTATTTATCTCTTTCTTTTCCGGACCCAGATATGCTCGAAGTGAACGATGTCGTGAAGGGCAGAATCATGGTAATGCGCTTAAGCCAAACATGCTTCTTGGATGATACAATATCTTATTTTGGATGAAAGGGATTGCTCCTGATAGTAACATGCTCAACAAAGGGAACTAGACTTTTCTGAAGAAGTAAGCTTCTGTTACCTTAAATAGCATCTGCCAACAGTTTTCGTTTTAGTTTTCAATTCAATTCTCATTTCAACCTTCTGAGTCATGACTTTTCACAATGAAGAGCTCTAGAGTATGTAGGACGCAGGCTTCAAACCATGCCTAAGGACCCGCACTTCATTGATCACAAGCTTGTGGGAGGCTAAACTGGCTGGGTTTGGTCGAGGGAAGTTCTAGTTGGACATTTTGGCGAACTGACGAGTCGTTTTTGGTCACAATGCAAAGCGCAATTTAAAGTTTGTGACGGCTAGCGAGGAAAATTTGTGGCGGTTTGGTGCTTTGTCTTTATTGTATACTATTTTTCGAAATTGGCCTTCCTGAAGTGACGACATGACACCACTCTTGTGTTCCTTATGAGTTGATGATATCGAACATTGACGCAACAGCAAAAGTTGAAATTTGTAGCGGGCTCATCCTCGAAACGGGGGAACCGGGCAATATATGGCTCAAATAGAAGTCATGCATTCTCTTGGCACACAAACAAGGATGGAGGCGGAAAAAGCGCCGAGCAGGTGCGAGACATTAAAGCCAAAATATAAGAAGGCAGACCGGACTAGCTGGGCTTTTACTCTTCCAAGAATAGAAACTAAGAGCATGTCGGGATAGTTCGGCTTTCTGGGTTTTAGTCGAGTCTTTGAGTTCCCAATTGCCGCCGCTAGCCAAACTGTCGCTTAAATTTGAATGGTCTCTCTTGATTTACCTACTATCGAATGAGGCTATTCTTACTGTTCAGCCTTTTTCGTTGTGTCTTTCGAGACAGCCCCCACCTCCAAAATGAACAGATCTACTCAAATCTTCAGTCGCAAATCACGAGTTATGCTTTTCAAGCTGAACCGCTAAGTGCTCTTCATTCACAGTGAGAAAACCCTCATAGGATCTAAGGTCACGACAAGGGATGGAATTCTAGATCCAGCTCTTTCCAACATATGTCAATTCCTTTGGCGATGTAATCGATTGGATTCTTGAATGTGGAAAATGGCGGTTCTACTTCCAAAGCCACAAGTGGATTAGCTGATTAACTGAGAGCATCAAAAGAGCCAGTTTTATGCTTTGAAGGAGGAGGAGGACTGACACAACCATGTTGCAACTTGACCTCCAAACTTCTTCTTTACGGTTAACGGATTTGTCTACGTTCTCATGCCGTATTGTCAATTGATGGGGTTTTGGCCGATTAATGCTGATCCCAAGCCAACATAAACTCATCTATGATCGAAGATTCTACACCGTTACCGACAGAAACGCGATTAACTACGTCGTGTCTAATGATCAATGCAGAACTTTGGGATGATCCGTGCAAAAAAGAGTATTAAGGCCGACTCGGTTTACTAGAGTTGTCAGAAACCTCTCCCAAAAGAAAAAAAGAAAATGGAGCCCAGGAAAATTGCTCGTGCCGTTTTGTAATTTGGAGTGTCGCGCGACAAGCCATGGCACAACTATCAGACAATTGAAGAGAAAGATCTTCCGCCAAACATAAAGCAACTATCCAATGTAGTTCTATGTCGGGGCCTGGAAGCAAAGCAAATCCCTCGTATTGTTAGGAAGTTTACCCCTTCGTTCAAAAAACAAATAGAAAGAAAAAAAAAAAGAAAAAAAAAAAACTAATTAGATGAAGGGTGAAAATTAGAAGCCTGCTGAGTCTTGCGGCGCGAATGAGAGCTCCAAAGGCTCAGTTGTCTTTTTCCTTCTTTTTTTTTTTTTTCAGCCTGGCCCAAAATGCAACTGCTCAAAATGCAAAGTTGATGATTCCGCATCCTTATATCGGTGCCATTGTCCTTCTCATGTTTGGAAGCCTCTGCAATATTCTCTACAATATCCAATATATCTGCAGTTACTATTTTTTCTACACTCCCAATTTCTCCTCAATGCCAGCTATCCCTAACATTCCGATTCCCTCAAAAATTCTAGGTCTTTTATTTTATTGTATAAACAATTTCCTTATCATTTATGTCTTATTCTCACCCTACTTTTTTTTTCTCAACCCCTCCATTTGTGCTTCCCATTCCCGATCAATTTCACTATATATCCATCGTCGAGTCTGCCCGCGTCAACTAAAGTGCGCAGTACTGGCACTCGCGATATCCTGCATGAGGTCACTACTCATTGAGACTTCACATCACCTTGAGGACCTCTCTAACAAGCGTTCTTGAATCTCAATATTCAACACAACATGGTGCAAATTAGTGAAGTCAAAGATACCCAGGGCAAGGAGTCCAGGACGGCTGCTCACACACACATCAAGGGTCTTGGATTGGACGAACATGGGCTCGCCAAGAAGATCGATGGCGGGTTTGTGGGCCAGGGCGAGGCCAGAGAGGCCTGTGGCATTATTGTGGACTTGATCAAGACAAAGAAAATGAGCGGCAAAGCCATTTTGTTGGCCGGTGCTCCTGGTACAGGTAAAACCGCATTGGCGTTGGCGATTTCCCAGGAATTGGGGCCGAAAGTGCCCTTTTGTCCCATTGTAGGAAGTGAGTTGTACAGTGCCGAGGTTAAGAAGACTGCTGCGTTGATGGAGAACTTCAGAAAGGCCATCGGCTTGCGTATAAAAGAAACTAAAGAAGTCTACGAGGGCGAGGTCATCGACTTGACGCCCGAGGAGGCCGAAAACCCCTTGGGAGGCTACGGGAAAACGATTTCTCACGTGATTGTGGGCTTGAAAACCGCCAAGGGAACCAAGTCCTTGCGTTTGGACCCCAGCATTTACGAAAGTATTCAAAAAGAGCGTGTTGCGGTCGGAGACGTGATCTATGTGGAAGCCAACACCGGTGCAGTGAAGAGAGTGGGCCGTTCTGACGCCTACGCCACGGAATTCGACTTGGAGGCCGAGGAATACGTGCCCTTGCCCAAGGGAGAGGTCCACAAAAAGAAGGAGATTGTGCAGGAGGTCACGTTGCACGATTTGGATGTGGCAAACGCCCGTCCACAAGGTGGCCAAGATGTCCTTTCGATGATGGGCCAGTTGTTGAAACCCAAGAAGACCGAAATCACCGACAAGTTGCGGACCGAGGTCAACAAGGTCGTGTCCAAATACATTGACCAGGGTGTGGCGGAGTTGATTCCCGGCGTCTTGTTTATTGACGAGGTCAACATGTTGGACATTGAGATATTCACCTATTTAAACCGGGCGTTGGAAAGTTCCATGGCGCCGATTGTTGTGTTGGCTTCCAACAGAGGAATGACCACCATCAGGGGCACAGACGACGACACGAAGTACCCTCATGGCTGTCCACCCGACTTGATCGACCGTCTTTTGATCGTGAAGACGTTACCATATAATCAAGACGAGATCAAAACAATCATAGCAAAAAGAGCCACGTTGGAGGGCTTGTTCGTGACCCCGGACGCCTTGGAAAGGTTATCTTTCCACGGAATCAACAGCTCGTTGCGGTACGCGTTGCAATTGTTGGCGCCCGCTGGAATTTTGAGCAAAACGGCCAACCGAAGTGAAATCATCATCACCGACGTCGAGGAGTGTGAGGTTTTGTTTTTGGACTCTTCCCGCTCGATGAAGGTGTTGGAGAGCACAACAGGCTACCTCTGATTGTCTCTCTGATTGGCGCTCAGGAACAGCAAAGAAAAAAGAAGAAACATCCGAACTATGTATTTTACAAAAGCGCAAAGAAAATACAGCGAGGACGAGACCAAAAAAGCGAGGTTGAGATCAAAAAAGCGAAACCGGAAAGTAGAGATATGAAAATAAAGGAATGAGATCGAAAAACGTGGGATCTGTAGCAAGCTTCGACACGCCAAAAACGACCGTAGCATCTTTCTTACTTAACTCTATACTAGATATCTGCATGCACTCTCACGTCTCTAGCTTCCCTAAGTCCGAGACCTCGGCCAAAAACAGTTTGGCCGTCACAAGGTCAGTGCTTCCGTAGACTATGTTTCTAGCCGCCTTGTTTGGCTGTGTGGCCCATTCGGTCAAGTTGTGATATTCCAAGTAGTTCCCGCCACCCACGACAAACACAACGGAGCTCTCATACGTTTGTCTCTTGGGAGGTTTGGAGTGCCCGCCTCTGGACTTCGGGTCAAGGTATAAGTACTCATCGGTGATTTGCACGGAGTTGTTGGAGGCGTTGCTGGGGTCCATCAAGGCCTCGACGATATTTGTGATGGGAAGAGTTTTTTTCTCCGGTAACAACTTCTTCAATCCCGTGGCCAAGGAACTGATGCCCTCCGAGATTCTTCCCTCTGTGAGTCCGTAGAGCTTCGAGGAGAGTCCGGAGAAAAGAGCGGCGTTGTTCTGTGCGAGCGAGTGTCCGTCATTGGAAGATTGCTCATTGAGCGTGATGTTCCTTGACAATTTGAGGATCTGCTTAAACTTCACAATGTACTTGAATGCACTCATGTCGATTTCCGGGTATTTTGAGGCAAAGATCTTTTCGCAGTCGCCGACAAAACTCTGGGGCAATTCCGTGAGCAAGTTCAAGATCAAAAACGTCCGGAGCTTGTCTGTGGAATTGTCACGCTTCGAGTCCGATTTCAAAAGCTCGAGAAACTCGCTCTGCACCTTTGGATTGCTGTAGTTCTGCTCGACCTCGAAGAACTTGTCCAAGGACCGTGCCTCAAGCTCTTTTAGTAAGGACGCAAGAACATCCATATGCATGTCCAATGTCACCTTTCGAGCCGTCAACTCGGGCAACGCCTCCACTGCCTGTTGAATCAAAGAAGTATCGGTGTTTGCGTTCGGATCTATGTCGTTGAGAGACGTGATTCCCGTTCTTGCTGTGAGGTCCTGTGCTTCTTTTTTGTATGTGTTCAACTCGATGTCAGCGTTCTCAACCACATCGGGGAACGGCAACTGCGAGTTTTTGTTCCAGAAAAAATCCCGCGGATCGACGTCATAGCTTTTCACCTGGGGTCTATCGGAGTTATCCTGGAATTTCGAGACCCGGATTGTGTTTCTGCGCAACTCGAACACATCACTGACCATACACTGATAGATCCACGAGTGGGAGAACATCGATGCAATGTCGATATTTCTGTCCAAGAGTATCAAGACAGGCCGCTGCTGGATCAGCTGAGATACGGCAGTACGCGAGTTGGACACGTGGTCTCTCAATTTCATGTCCAACTGTGTGGCCACGAGTTCTGCCGGTCCATTTTTCGGGCACCGGATGATGGGCACGGCTTCCATGGTGACCAAACTGGCCAACAATCCGTCCGCGATGTCGTTTGCGAGCCCGTGAATGTCGTCTTCGGAGGTTGCTGGGTTGTTGAATTTGGTGAAGATTCGAGGCAAATCGAGCGAAAACAAGTTGGGCTCCGTCACGATAAAGTCTAAGTATTGGTCGTACACCTGCTTGATTTTGTGTCCTTTACCGCACAAAGACACTTTTTTGGCGAACTCCTCCAAAAGCTCACGCTTAATTGCCAGAGTGAAGTTCACATAAAACGACTCGTACTTCTCCTCTTGCAAGTCCTGGATGATCAGAGTCACGTTCTGCACTGTGGGCTCCACGAAGTATATGACAGGAACGTCAGGCAACGGCGATCTCTGGGTCGATATGAGCGTATGTACGGTGATGCCACATCTTAGAAGGTCATTCACACGTAAAATAGACGAGATAACGGCTTGTGATTTGCGGTCCATGACAAGCACTTTCCACACGATTTCCTCCGCCTTGGACGCCAACGTCAAGTCCGCGGCACCGTCTTTATTGAGGTGGAGCATGCGCTCTAGGGCATCTGTATTGTGTTAGTATGGATATATGATATAGATTGTAGAGTCTCAAACTAGCCTAGATACGGTATACTTAGCCGAGCCCAGAATGGACGTAACCAGAGAATGGCTCTCGGTAAGCAGAGCACAATGAAGTTAAAAAGAGTCACATACTAATCTGGCGTTCCCGCAAACATGAGGATTCAGAAGCCATTGGCACAAGTTATATTATTCAACGCTAACTAAAGTGCCATGTAACACCTTTCGCGGTGACGATAATGCGAGAGGCTGGCCCTTGGCCAGGGGGTACGGGTGTGAGGACTCGAGTGTCGTTAGTCTCGCGAGGGAATCAGGATTTTGGATTTCGCAGATATCGCGACGAGCTTCTTGGTGGGCGCACGCCATTCTCGACCACGAGATAAGCAAAAATGTCGTCGCGCGAGCAAGCGTTGTTGAAATGCCGCTCCACAATCAAGCCTCGCCTCGCGCGCGGCCCGTGTGCTATCTGCAGGTTCAGTATCGCTGCTTGCGGCAGGAACCGGCGCGGTGTTGACGCTCTCGCGCAGCTTCTGAAACTCACAAGGGAGCGTCCCTGGATTCGACCTCATGACGTTGCCTCTAGCTTTGAAAAAGCAAGAGCACTCTTACGTTGACGGCGGAAGCTCAGAATCGAGGCCGACTTTCTGGGACCCTGTTCGCGGAGATCTCCCCGAGCTTCGTAAAAGTAAGGGTTATGACGGCCACGGGCGACATTAAAACGTTATCCAAGCCTTGCAAATCGAGACTCAAATCCCGGAGACTGCATATTTTACTTTTGACTCCACGGCCGGAGATACCAGGTCGGAGATTACACGTCTCGAGGACCCCGCTTGAATCTTTGGGAATTTAGTATGGATATGAAAATCCGAGGACAAAGTCATATAGTAAAGGAGAAATAAAATCAGACATGGTCTGTTATTGAAGAAAAGCTCTGCTAACTAGGACAAACATTCTCACATAAACAAAAGAGCTGCGCATACAAGAGGCTCGACCTCCGCAAGCTGCAGCGGACGAGAGCAGCACGAGACGTGGGCCTGCACGCGCGCTGCTCAATGTGGACATCGACGCTGGCGCACGTTCGCAATCTGAAAAAGCCAAACGCACGAGATCCGACTCGATCTGATATGTTTTCGCACATGCTGCTAAGCGACGTAGCTGTCTCCCCGGGCGAATCACGTGAATTGTAGACAGAAATACCGATGTTTCAAAGTAGGCCTTGGCCCCGCACAGCACAGCAGCAAGCAAGGGCAGAGCTTATTGTTTGCCGTATGCAATCCCAACGCTGGGGTGCGTCCGCGCGAGTGTGGTCAGCCATGTTTTTCGGCAGCGGGCCGGGCGGGCCAGGCTCTAGAGGGCGCGACTCCCTTCACCTCCCCATGCGTGGGGAGACATTTCTCATTTCCGTCTCTTACGTGTGACGCAAGATGTTCAAATTTTCTTAGCCCCCTTCGCCGGCGGCCGGCCTCGTCTCTCATTGTCATCCAAAAACGCCCCCGGCTCTCATTGTCAGCTAGAAACGCCTAAGTCTAGTCGCTGCGGTACTCAACAATACCTCGTAGAACTTTGATTTTCCCATAGACGTCGTGGTCAATCATGTTTTCCTGGCATTTTACATCCTTGGGCTTGTTTTTGTGCTCGGTGCCCGGCTTGGGCCACACGCACTTTAGTCGTAGTCTCAGGCACTCGGTGCATTCGGGGCGGGTTTCACAACACCGCTTTTTTCTTTGGCGGCACGTGAGACACCCCATCCGGGACCGCTTCGTGGGCTTGGGACCTGCCAGGCCTTGCGGCGCTTCAAATACAGACGAGTCCGAGTCTTTTACGGATACAGAGTCGTTGGTGGGGCTGCTGGTGGCTGAAACTTTCAGCAACCGTCTATCGTAATCTGATCTCCTGTCGTAATCTGACCGTCTGTCATAGTCCGACCGTCTGTCATAGTCCGACCGTCTGTCATAGTCCGATGTCCTATCAAAGTCTGACCGTCTATCGTAGTCTGACCGTCTATCATAGTCTGACCGTCTATCAAACTCTGGCTTTCGATCAAACTCTGGCTTTCTGTCAAACTCTGGCTTTCTGTCAAACTCTAGCTTTCTGTCGAACCCGGGCCGCCTATCATACTCCATCTTTCTGTCGAACTCGAGCCGTCTGTTGAACTCTGTGTGCGCCTGCTCGGGCATGCTGACAAAGCCTCCTGCCATCGGATGCTTGTAGCCTGGGGCAACGGGCTCCCACTGCTCGCCAGGAACAGGGTAATTGCCATAGTTGTGTTGGTCTTGTGGGGCCATGGCATATGGATATACAGGCACGGAGGCATACTGACCCGGGGCCATGGGCGGGCCGGAAATGGGACCCGCAGCCATATACGCGGCTCGCATTTGTGGGAACGGCTGGTGGCTCATCATGGGCCGAGGAATCGAGTCGTCGGCCGGTGGCTCTTGCTTGACCGGGTGCAGCGCCATTGCCGGGTTCAAAAACCTTGCTTGTGGCGACCCCTGAGCACCCGCCGGGCCGGCCTCGTGGTCGCCCGCAAGCGCTTGGCCATGGGCGTACGGCGGGGCTAGCAGAGGCTGTGCGTAGGCGTGTTGGTCGGGATACTTGGCTGGATTGTGCCAAGTGTTGGGGTTTCCCTGCGGCGGGTGTGGGTACGTCCAGGCAGGATTCTGCCACTTGCTCATTCTGGGAGAGATGACTAGAAGGAAGTTAGTAGATGTTTGACGAATGACAAGAAAAGAGGACGCGAGAACTCTGGTGGCTTTCCGCGTTAGCCTGCCGTTTACACGGCTTTAGCTCGGGCGGTGTCTCCTGGCGCAATTGGACCGGAAGCCGGTGGCCCAGCGAGGTCCAAGTGGCCGGCGCAGGATACCTCGGCATTGTATCATACCAGAAAGAAACGCTGGGGCTCAAATATCACACCCGTATAACTCAAAAAATGACAAAGTTAACGATCACGGGATGATGAGGGCTGGCGTGGCGGTCCTGTCCGAGATCGTCCGAGCAGATGCGGTTGTCTTGTCCTCACAGGAGCACATATGCAGTTTGAGCGGCATCAAACCGTACATTTGTTGCCATTGAGAGGCGGGGCCGGGGTGTGGATTTCGAGCTTCCTCGTGTAGTGGGGCGCAGATCAGTGTCCTGGAAAATCCGTATATTGGCAACCTTTTGCGTGCGAATCTGCGACGACGAAGCCGCTCACCAGTGTGAAAAGAAGATAACTTACATACCTTTAAAAGTGAGTGAAATGACTGGGATGCATTGGCGTGCTCCGGACTTGTTTGTTGCCTGATATGAAGGTGATCGAGGCAGTGGGAAGCAGGCAGATCAGGGCGGGATACCACAGAAGCGCGTGGGGTATGAGCTGACTATGGTAGGCGAAAAAAAAAAAATTGAAAGAACGACCGGATAAGGTGAGATAGCTGGCTGAGATGTTAAATTTTGAAAATGAGGCGAAAATAAAGACGAAGGGCACAATATTTATCTAGCGAGAAATGTGCCTGGCAAAAATTCTTGCAAACGGAGGACGTTTAAGAAAAAACACTACTGCAACTAAGGGCATGCATATTATATATTCTAACCATACATAAAAGCGCCAGACTTTGAGAAGAGCGCGGGCGACAATACACACATATGCATGTCGTACAGCAAGCCTGCAAAACATTTTTCCCGAGAGTGCATCAGGCTGTTATTTGCTCTATATGCCTAATTTGCCCCGTGTGGGTTTTCTCGGGCCAAGCCTCGCGGAATGTTTTCGTGCGGCTTCTCACGAAATGCCCTGCGCACAAAATCCACATGAGAAAATACCTTCGATTTTTGGTTCGCTTCATTGGCACAGCTCCTTAAATATAAGCGACAGCATATGTTGTGAAAGATTTGTGAGCCGTGAGTCGCAGTCAAGTTTTTGCGAGGCAAAAGTACTAAAACTTACTTCCTTCTCAACGGCTTCTAAGGCACGCGGCTGCAAGAACTCAATTTGTGTTTGAGTGAAAAGCTTGCCCCGCGCCCAATTTTTGTATTCTCCGGACTTGGCCAGATTGGCATTGCATTGCGCGAGCGTGGGATTCCGCTTCGGTCAGCCGAGTGCAGCAGGTTGTTAGGTGTTGTCATCATCTACAGATCTCGCAAATACCCTTCCCTGCTTAGGGCCCGCCTGGGTGGATATGTCATCATGCTGGCATAATCTTGCGACTTTGGCACTTCCTCACTTTATCTCATGGCTTGATAAGTGTAGCTCTTCTCGGAATGTGAAATGTCTCAACCAACTCTCACGCCCCATTCTTTTGGGGCTGGACATACACTGGTCTCGCAAGCTGATTCAAGCGGAGGCATGATGCGACATCCTGGGCGTTCATCCACTCGGTAAGCGTAAAGTTCCTGTAGGCAAGAAAAGCTATGTGGAGCCGCGCACGCTATAATGTTGTGCTTGTTAGGAACAAAGTCTTTATCCGCGGGGAGGAGAAAATAAAATAAAAACGCACGCGTCATGACATCGGTATAGCAACCCCACCCATCCGAGTGCCCGCAGCACTGGAAGTATGGTTTAGGCTAAGCAAATGGTGCATTGAGCGAGCGGCTCATGGAAAAGCGTGGGGGGGGCAGCATGAGCGCTCGCCGCTGTGGAAGCTTGCCTACTGTCGTGCTTTCAACGGGCAGTCTATATCCTTGACTTCTTCGATCTACACCCTTTGGAGTTCTGTGAGCATTTTGTGTCTCTCGTAACCATTGCATTATTCTGTATTGCTTTGTATTTTTCTGCACGGACCAATGACTTCACACCATAACATAGCTATTTAATTCAGAAGACTAAATCCTTGATCTGGCCGATGCGCATGTACTGACCCATTGATGCCGACATGAAGTTCACTTGACAATTTGTAAGAAGCCCTTGCCTGGACGGACGGAGCAAGACCGATCCAGAGCGCATTTGGCGGACATTGCAAACATTCGGTCGACGCGTGTCCCGTGTCCTGCTACACGAAGTAGAAAATTGCAGCCATTGGGTTAGCTCATTGAAAAAAGAAGATGTTTCTCTCTGTCAGAAAGCCCACTCTTGCTCAGTACCGGGCGTCGAAAGCATTTGGCCCCGCTAAGCAATTCCCAAACATAATAAACCTTCGCAAACTTTATTCCAAACTTACATCATTCCTGGCATCCCTTGAGGCATTCCTTGAGGCATGCCTTGGGGCGCCCCTTGGCCTTGGCCCTTCAAAGAAGACTTTCCGGCTTTCAAAAGCTCGTCACAGAGCAACAAGTTCGATGCAATCCCGGTGGCGGCCAGAATGGCGTTTCTTACCACACGGTACGAGTCCCACACACCTTCAAGCGCGGGGTCCATGGGTTCGCCCGAGACCAAGTCGATGCCCACCACATGGTCGTCTATAATCTCATCCTGACAGGCAGAGACGGTCTCCAAAGAGTCGAGACCCGCGTTTGTGCTCAAGGTCTTGGGCACCACGAGAAGCGCCTCGGCAAAAGCCTTCACGCCCGGCTTGTTGCGGCCCTTGAGCGTCTTGGACGACAAGAGGTGGTTGTTGCAGCTCATGTAGAAAGCACCGCCGCCAGGCACAATCGACTCGTCTTTGATCACGTTCGCCACGGCGCGCAAGCCGTCTCTCACGGCATCCTTTGTCTGCTGCAACACGTGGTTTGTCAGACCCTTTATGAGGATTGTGGAAGACTGGGCCTCGGAGCACTCTGTGATATACGTAAACTTGTCTTCGCCAATACTCTCCTCGTAGACATAACCTGCACGGCCCAAGACCTCGGGCGAAAGATCGTCCACGGAGTTCTGCGCCTCGCCGCCAACAATCAATTGCAATCTCTCCATGTTTCTTCTCTTGGCTCTGCGTAAGGCTAAGATGTTGTGTTTGGCCAAGACGTCCAAGGACATGGGGTCGATTCCCTTCTGGTTGATGATGACGAACCCGGCGTCGCCGTTCAAGCCACACACCTCGTTCTTCAAGTCGACGATCTTGCGCAACTTCTCGTCGACAAACTTCCTCTCTGAGGCGACCAACTTCTCCCTCTGCTCGGCGGAGGAGTAGAAAAAGCCGGAGTTGACCTCGGTCTTTTCATACTCGAGCGACACGTTCAATGTCAACACATACGCGTTTTTTACCTTCCGCGGCATGTCGGGGTGTCTGGCGCCGTGGTCCAAAACCAAGCCCTTGATCAAACTCGTGTCGGAGGCCCTGCCATGCTGCATCGTCATGATTTCCACCATGTGCAAGTCCATGTTCTTCTTGTCTTCGCCCTGCACAGACAACACCGCGTCTGTGACGATCGGGGCCAAGACGTCGGTCAACTCGGGCGTGACTTTAGTCGCCACAGAGGTGCGTGCCACCTGGAGTAAAAACTCCCTGTCGTAGCTTTCTGGACTCGTCTTGAACTCGTCCAAATGCTGCAAGGAGGCTTCACGTGCAAGCTCGAAGCCATCCACCAAGACACGAGGATGCACGCCCTCGCTGATGAAACGCTCGGCTTGTTTCAACAACTCGCCTACTAACAATACAACGGTGGTAGTTCCATCGCCCGTGATTTCGTCCTGGGCCGTGGCCGCACGCGCGATCATCACGGCGGT